>JANAVB010018998.1:13264173-13512387 GCA_029216955.1 Iris pallida
TCAAAACTATCCCGGATCTCCGATACAAGTCGAATTGTGTTGAAATTCGAACCCGACTCAAATAACCCCAAAATAATATCATAAATAATAAAATAAATTTCAAAAAATATATTCTAAAATGAAAATGACCAAAATACTCCTGTTCTTGAAAACTGGGGGTGACATCTTCTCCTTACTTCTTGTTCATATTAAGTTATATAATTTTTTCTTTGAAGCTTCTAATCTTACCCTTCCCTTAATTGATGACATCTATGTTCAGATAACTGCATCATCAGGAAGCTTTGGGTCATTTGATAGCAATTCCATGCCTTTGAAAACTGGTAATTTAGGCAGCTTAATTATGTTGTCCTTGAGGAGGCTCGACAAAGCTTGTGGTCCGTCGGTGGATGAATCACTGACAGAGGGAGAGAGAAGTTTTCGGCGGGTCGATCGCCATGGCTGAGCTCAAGAAATCGCTTTGGTTTTGCGCGTGAAAGAGAAGAGAGTGTTCACTCTTCTAGCTTGGGCTTCCAAAAGGATATTGGGCTTGGGCTGACAGAATTTGGCTATAGTGTTTGAGGAAAATGATTTATGATGGGAATGTTTTAAGTATTTATAGAGTGGAGAAACTCAGGCCCCAATTTTAGTGGTTACTAGTTAGTTAGGAATTTGTTAGGGTAGTTACAAGTGGTTAGGGAGTTGGTTAGGGAAGTTGGGGAGGTAGTTAGAAAAGTGGTTATATAGTTGGTGAGAAGTTTATAGTCCCTAATTAATCACATGCCTTATTAATTATGAATTTGATTATAACCTCCTAACTACCATTGTTCTAGAATATTTCCACTCTCAATCCCTACTCCCAAATTACTAACCATGCTCTCTCTTTCTCCTTATGTCTCCTTATTTAATAATTAAACAAATAATAATAAGGAGAAAATGTATTTATTAATGGATTTTTGGTAAAGAGGAGTTACACTCTTGGATCTCCCCTAGACTCGTGTTAGATAGTAGGTTCTTGATTGTACGTGTTGTGGTTACGACTCATGCAGTCTCATTATGTGGGGAGGACAACTACTAGGTGCATGGGCTACTTGTAACAGTTTATTGATATTTGTTGATAGTGTCTCACGATGAGCATTACCCGATGATTTACTTGATAGTGTCTCGAGATAAGCACTAACAGATGTTTATTTTGATAGCGTTTAGATTATCAATGCTACTTGAGTATGTTTAGCAGGAGAGCCCGTGCGTACGAATATTATCCTCAACTTGCATTTTACGTAGTTGATTAGCCTTATTTGTACCCGATGATCTTGTGGATATACATATGTTTATTGTTTTACTTTCAATATGCTATTATATATATCTTGCTAGTCCCTCTAAGGTCTTGATTTTCTTTCAGGCATAGGCGATGAGAGCTACCTGGAGGAGTACTGTTTGAGAGTCTATTCAGGAGATGTCCCAACTGAGGACGTCAAAATCTTTTCAGAGGAGCACACATGATCAGCGATAGGGCTTCCACTTTGGGATCCATGTATCTTATATAGATAGTAGATACTCGGAACTGATTATCTTCATGCACTTGGCTTTTATTTCAGTATTTGTATTAACGGGTTTGTTCCCGTCAGACTCTAGTTCAAACTTGTATTATGGTGGATGTATTTTTATTCTTGTCTTCATATTTCCAGCATGTGTATTATTCCAGCTATATATATATATATATATATATATATATATATATATATATATATATATATATATATATATATTGAGAGAGTTAAAAATATATATATATTGAGAGAGTTATTAGTGTCTCTCGAAACCTAGGGATAGGAAGATACTAGTTACCATTAATGTTCAATGTTATAATTTACATGATTTTTTTTTGTTATTTACATTATAACAAAACTATAATATATATTTTTTTCTCAAAAACAAATTTATTTCTATGGATATATAATTTCCTATTTCCAAGTCTAAGTCGAACTTGGAATGAGGTCCGTATATAATTTCAAGATATTAACTGGGCCAAAAAATGCCTTTTATTTGAGGGGAGAGGGGGGGGGGGGGGGGGGGGGGGGGGGGGCTAGTGGTAGGGGCACAACTTGGGTCGGCTAAACCCAAGTCCGATCGGGTAAGCCCGTTAGTAGTTGGTTTTGAGTTAAAGATACTCGAGCTCGGGTTCGGGTTAAAATATTTGAACACGATCAAAATCGGGTTGGGCTCGGGTTCATAAGTCGGGTTACTCAAAGAACCTGAAATCCGACACACACACACACACACACACCACACACACACACCCACATATATATATATATATATATATATAGAGCGGATCAAAAGCCCCCCTTAGAAAGCCCCCTAAAAACCCCCCTCACTCTAATCGTAATATTAATGTTAATGTTAATATTAATGTTAATATTAATGTTAATGTTAATGTTAATATTAATTTTTTTTAAACTTTTTTTATATTAATGTTAATGTTAATGTTAATATTAATGTTAATGTTAATATTAATTTTAATGTTAAGTTAATGTTAATTTTAGCATTTAATGTTAACATTAACATTAACATTAATATTAACATTAACATTAATATTAACATTAAATTACGGATTAGCGTGAGGGAGATTTTTAGGAGGTTTTCTAAGGGGGACTTTTGATCCGCTTCCACATATATATATATATATATATATATATATATATATATATCTATATATATATATATATATATATATATATAGATATATATATATTTCTTAAATAAATACTTTAAATCTTAAATTTCTCCACCAAAAATCTTTAACTCCTTATTATAAATTTGATTTCAGTTTTATATTTTGTAATAATTGAAATTTGATTATGTGTTAATATTAATCATGTTTAAAATTATTTCAACTATCATATTAGAGCATGATAAGCCCGGTGGACATGACCCAACTCGAGTCCAATCCGAGGACCTGGGTTCTTTTTCTATGAGTCTATTTTTGTTCACCCACCAAAACTAGGTGGGATGTTCACCCCCAGTGAAAAAATGACACGGGACACAAAACCACTTTGGTGGGTGGACAAAACAACTTACAAAGTGGTTTGTGTGGATAAAAATACAACATATCATTTTTTTACTGGAAGGTGAACATCCCACCTAGTTTTGGACCTTTGGTGGGTGAACAAAATGCACTCCTTTTCTATTCCTCCGGGCTCGATCTTGGACTTCATATATTGAACTCGAGGTCGGATTGGACTTGGGCTCAGATTAGGATTATGATTCATCGGATTTGGCTCGGGTTGAACTCAAATCCAGTCCAACCCGTCCGAGTTGTATCCCTAACAATTGGATGTAAATACAAATAACTCTATTATATTTCCAGACCGGACTGACCGATCCGGTCAAATCTGGGACCGGGTATGCCCTGCCCGGCCCAGTTAACAGAGTCGGGCTAGAGCAAAGTGCTAATGAGCAAAAGGAGCTTTCAAATAATTTGAAACCCTAGCCATTCTCTCTCTCAGTCTCTCTCGCGTCATTGGGAAAAGAAAAGTAAGAAACACCTAACCCTAACTCTGTATATGTGCAGAATTTCCCTTTCTGTTTCATGTTTTGATATATAATCTAGGGTTTGTTTTGTTCTAACTTCATGTTTGATCTCTACTTCGTTGTCGATCAGTAGTGCTTTTGATTTCGCAATCTCTGATTTGTTGGGAAGCAGAAACCCTAGCTTAGATTCTTTCCGGATCTAGACTGTTTCGATTTGTTGGGAAGCAAAACACCCTAATTTTTTTAATTCTTGATTGCTTGTTAAATTGGGGGACGGTGATTCAATCATGATTATTATTTTTCTTTGATGCATTATTTATATTAATTTAGAAACTGCTTTTCTTAAAAATAAGTTATTGAGCAAGAAACTGAATCAAATTATACCCTTGCAATTATTTCGGCTTTTGGCAGATTGAAGAGCGAAAATTTGGTTCCAGAAAACCGATTTTGTTTCGGATTGCATCAGAAAAACTAATAAAATTAGCAAACTTTTGATCTTTGTAGCATGCCAAAATACGTGCCATGTCAATGTCGCTGGGTCCGTATTGGGTTGTGTGGTTCGTATCAGTGCAACGTAGATTTTGATAATATGGGGAGTTTGGATGTAGGATCCTTGATTCTCTACATCCACCATGACTGTTATTCTTGTATATGTAATGCTTTTGAAGCCTTTATGGACCTACTGAATTCTAATCAGCCGATAATGAACATCCAGAATATCTAATATCTAAATTCAACTTTCATTTTACTTGGAGCTCTATGAATTTTGCAAGTTCCTGAATCCGGAAAATTAAGATTTTGCTCAGTTCTACTTAGACTTTGTATATGTGTGTCATATTTTTCTAATTCACTATGAATTAATTTTGTTAGGAATCTATCAATTTCGAGCCACTTCTCATAATTTTGAAAAAAAATGAGAAGTCCATCTGGGACTTCCTTTTTAAAAACTTTTAAAATTATAATGAAAAGCTCGTTGGAAAGTATTGTCTGGAATATTTTAGGAAAAGGAGGCCCAAAACTGAACATGCTAATAATTTTTATTTCGAAAAAAATCAAAACAAACTTTATCTATATTTTTGGTTTTGTTTTCCAAAATTAATAGAATTATGCTTTCAATATTTCTGGCATATCTCCCCAATTTGAATTCTTATTTTCTACCTCAACCATAACTATAGTCTGTGACTGTTTTGACTACTTTTCTCGGCCCCTTTTGTTTTTGTTTCCAAAACTCTCTTGTTTTTCACCTTTTTGATTGGTTCGTAACAAACATGGTTTGATTTTTGTGAACTGGTCTTGGTATACTTCAGGATTTTGCAATCCCTGTTTCTAACTTTCTAGGGTTCAACTATTAGTTAAAAATGTAATTTCTTTCAAGCTTACAGAATCTTTAGTATCAAAAGCGGTATTGGTAGTTTAGACGGTTTTTTGGGGGAGGTTTGGACTTCTTGGTTTTGGGAAGCCAAAAAAAATAATAATAAAATAGAAAAAAAAGAAAAAATATTTGATTCATTTTAGGCATAATTTTATGTAGTATTTGTTATTTTCTGTCAGTTTTGAATGGATAGTATATATTGTTGTTTATTTACTTGCTTTTAAAGAACGTACACAAGCAATATAAAGTTTCTTTGGAATAGTTTTAAGATGGATGGATCTTGTGATTTTACCACACTTTTTCTCTCGTACGTGATCTTTAATTTTGTCTTTTGCTGAATTGACCATGAAATAACTCCAATTTCCACATTCAGTTGGAACAGGCAAAAATTGATAGGTATCCATATCAGCAAATATTGCAAACCTTTCGTTCTTTTGACGTTTTATTCCTAAATCCTTAAAAATGTTGACTTTTTTCTGGTTAATTATCTGTTGATTTGATTACTTGTTTTGATTGGTTCAACCTCAAATCTTAATTATTCATCTTTTGCTAGACGACATTGCCTTGCTCGACGGTAAGGCTTGCTGCTTGTATCTTGGATCTTGGAGGATGTAGATTTGAGTCACGGGAACACTTTCTCCATATTTATGGGGGTAAGGCTGGATACATCTTGACCCTCCCTAGACCCTGTTTAAGTGAGACCCTATGTAAGCAGGGGCCTTCATGTCACTTGGACACCTTGTTCGTCTTTTGTTAGGATTTGGTAGTCAATTTCACTCGTTCTCACATTTATCCATAAACAATGGCTACCTTTTGCTTCCTTGCCGTGATCTCCATTGATCAATGAATCTTGCATTTTAAGTCTTATCCCCTCATTTATTCAGCTTTTGGCTTCTCAATGTGCCTTGTCTACCGTAATTCGATAAGTTTAAGATCCCTAATTTTCTGATTCATCCATCAGTTAGATTGCCATTTACCATAATCTCTAGTTCTGTTCCTGCTGCTTCTGAGATGTAACAAAATGTAGGTTCTTAGTAAGTTCTGGAGTAGATATGAGATGTGTAACAACTTCTTTCAATATTCTAGCATTTGTTTCCATTTGATCAGTTATTTTAATACGCTGGGATTTATCGAACTTATATCTAAATGTTTCTTTTTTTCTTCTTCTTCCAAAGCCTATATAGATAGATTCTTTATCAGTATTTCATATTTTCGGTCTGGATTAGTTTTCTGTAAATTAGCATCTTATTATCCCTGTACAAGATAGGTACACCTATCATACGACTTTCTAACTCCACTTCTTTTCTGGTCGTTCTGCTCTTTTGGAGCAATGGTAGTATCAGAGGTATAATTTGACCAGTTGTAGCGGTTTTTGACTCTCATGTCTAATTTACTTTCTCAGTCATCTTCAAGTTGGAAATGAGTAATTATGTTCTGTCTCCTACATTTGCTTTGTAATCGTATAAAATTGGGATTTATATTCTGCCTTTTACTCTTCTTTTCTTAGTGTATAAGTTCTTTTTTGTGCATTCCAGATTAATCTGGCTTTGATTTCACTATGATGTTGAATATTTGTCAGCTATAAGTTTTGACTTCACATGCAGAACCCTAGGTTAATTCTATCTTTACTTTATCTAATTGTATAGGATTCAGAAGAGGAAACTTCACTTCAGTAAATGGCAGAACACTTGGCATCAATATTTGGTACTGAGAAAGACCGGGTGAACTGCCCATTTTACTTTAAAATTGGTGCATGTCGCCATGGGGACCGATGCTCTCGACTCCACAACCGCCCCACGATCTCACCCACTCTCCTACTCTCCAATATGTACCAGCGTCCTGACTCGATTACCCCAGGCCTTGATCCACAAGGGCAAGCCATTGACCCCCAGAAGATCCAAGAGCATTTTGAGGACTTTTATGAAGATCTCTTTGAAGAACTCAGCAAGTTTGGAGAAATTGAGACCCTTAACATATGTGATAACCTTGCAGATCACATGGTTGGGAATGTCTATGCACAATTCAAGGAGGAGGACCAGGCAGCTGCTGCTCTTCAGGCTTTGCAAGGTCGATTCTATTCCGGAACGCCCAATAATTGCAGATTTCTCTCCTGTTACTGACTTTAGAGAGGCCACTTGCCGGCAGTTTGAAGAGGATAGTTGCAACCGTGGAGGTTATTGCAATTTTATGCATGTAAAGCAAATTGGGAGGGAGCTAAGGAGGAAGCTCTTTGGACGATATCGGAAGTTTCAGGGACGCCGAAGCAGAAGCAGAAGTCGGAGTCGGAGTCCACGCCGAAGGGAACACAGGGAGAATGGAGACTACCGTGGGAGGGGGAGGAGAAGTGGAGATAATCATGGGAGGTATGATGGTAATGGGGGAAGGAGACAACATGGAAGCCCTAGGAGGGCGAGGAGCCCCATCAGAGAAGGAAGCGAGGAACGGAGGGCGAGGATAGAGCAGTGGAATAGAGAAAAAGAGGAGAAGCATGAATGAGTCAGGTCTACTTTCTAACTTTATTCTGTCTCATTTTGTTTGCTTGGGAACTGGTAGATCTATTTTGTTTTGTTTCTATGTATGGTCGGTAATGTTTTCATCACAGTACTTTGACTCCAAAGTTGGCACATCTGTTTAATATGTAATGAGATTTGGATCTATGCCCTTGTATTATTTCCAATTTGAAGATTCTATGCTCAATGAAGTTATTATGTTGCATTACGAGCCGGATTGTGCCCTATTATTGTCTAAGTTTATCTAAAAGAGGTATATTTTTTTAGTTTTAACTAATGGAAAGACTATTTGTGGTCTCCTGGACCTTTTTTATATTATTACAAAGAGGATTAGGTGGGAGGTTAATGTTCGTTGGTTATATGGGATAAAGTTTGGTATGTGGAGAAGGTCTGCAAAAGAGCTTCGGGACATTCAAGGCAAACTTTAGGCTCAAGTACAACAATCACTATTGTTGTTCTTTTCTACATCTCTCACTGCTGGTCTTGGGGCCTCTTTGGGCTATGTCAAATTGACAGAGCACTGGTGCATCCAAGCATGTTACGATATTAGTATATTGTGCTCAAGGAATTTGTGGATCTAATATTGATGATTAATAACAGGGATCTATCACATCTGAAGAAGAATCATCACTTATGATGTTTCCTTGTATGATTTAATATCATCACTTAAATTTTTCTTTGGGTATGCAAGTAATTGTTTACTCTAGTATTTTTGTTTAGTTTTTGAAAGCAACCATTTAGATTTTAGATAGCTATTGATGGGTAGAGAGATATCGACTTACCGAAGTCGTGATAGTCTAGACTTCTATAAGCTGATCTTAATGATTTATCTCTTGTAATAACATATGATGTATCCTTCTCTAATCCCATGTATCTTGTGAATACCATATATCTTGTGACTAGACTGTTAATCTTACCAACTACCTATGATGTACCCTTTTCTAATCCCATCTTGTAACCAAACTGTCGGTCTTACATTTTGCAAATGCCATAGCTTCCTAGTTAAGAAAGTAACCTGTAGGATATTTTTGTAATATAAAGATCAGGTTATATGTAAACTAAATTGTACCAGATGTATCTTTTTGTTGGCTACATGGACGCATTGACATACGTCTTAGGCTTATTTTAACTGAAATTTAGTGATGTGTTTTCAATTACTGTAAGATGTCAATATGTGATCCATAGATAATGTCAGAACCTTTGATTTGTTACCGTTTATCCAATGTTGTAAATTAAAAGACAGAATTGGCCCTAGGCCTTTAAAGGGGATGTGGCACCTAGGGTCTCCCTCCTAGTTTGAATCAAATGTTTTATTTATTTTAAACTACATAAATAAGAGATCTATTTACATACCTGGTAATCATTATGAAAAAGTGGACTTCTATATAACATCAACGATTAAGTTTTATAAAATGACAGTAAATCTGCTGCAAGCTACTAAAACAATAGAATTTTGTAACATTCAGTATTGTTTAATTTTTTATCTTCTGGCATGTTGCATTACCTCCATATAATATCCATTGGCAACAAAACGGGTAGTTGAGGGAAATTTTATGCTGTAATACTATAAAAGGTTTGACCCCGTTAATGAATATAATATTGTTTACAGTAGAGAGAAAAAAGGAAAGGAAAGGAGGAAAAAAAGAGACCGGAAAGAGAGGACAATAGTGATTATGAAGAAAGAAAGAACGAGAAATTTACATAATCTTGTTTGCCATAGAGAAAAAGTGAAGGGAAGGAGGGCAAAAAAATTCAAAAAAGAAGAAAAAGACTGGAGTTCATGTAGCAATTTGGCTCGTTGCTTGTGGGGTGCCTTTTAGTCTAAAGCCTTCTCACATGACTTGTTATCATTACACTGAGTGGTATTGATGCAACATGTCACTAGGGGACTATGAATGTGAAGCGGTAGCAAAGCGGTCGACTACCGCTTTTTGACTAGTCGAGACTAGTCGTAAAAAAGCGGTAAAAAATGTATGATGTTATTTTTATTATTAGTACTAATTCTACATAATAATATCCAGTGACCTCTCTCTCTCTCTCTCTCCCCCTTTATAATTTATTCTCTTGTACACCTTTACTCCCTCTATAATTTATTCTCTTCATACTCATATGTGTACATCCTAGAAGCTTCTTTATAGGGAGCACAATCGACTTTGTCCAAGTATGTAGCACCGACTTTGTTACACTTTCTAGAACTAATTCTATATAATAATATCCAATAACACCCCCCCCCCCCCCCCCCCCCTTCTCTCCCTTTATAATTTATTCTCGTCCTCCATAACTTTACTCTTACATGATTGTGCCCTTATGGTACTAAATTGAAGAATTTGATTGAACATCGCCAATTTCCTTCAGTCGCAGACTGTGGCAGATATGTTACATGGACATGAATATGGCATGATACGTTCACAGTGGCGTTTTATTCATTTTTGTGTCTCCTAGTGTATCGTGGGGTGTCTGTACCTTGTCCCATACGTGTCCGACATAATGCAACAAGAATACGGCACTGGATTTTGCAGTGTTCTTGCTTCCTAGATAGGTTTCGAGGATAGAATCATACAAGTCAACTTGTAGTATGATAACGTCGAAATAATTTATTCCTCCAAGTTTATGCATGCTTCCCAATTTGTAAGGTCTTGATGTGGATTATCATACCATGGATTCACTTGGTTGATCTAACCTTGATTTTGGCTAAAATTATGACAAGTCATCAAATGATTAAAAACAGGTATTGAACACTATTATCTAAAGAATCAATTGGCAAAGACCTTTTGAATAGTGCACATGTAGTTAAGTTCTCAATGTTACTTGAGATGTTTTTTTAGCATCTCCATACTTTATCGATTTCAGCTCTTCACATGTAATCTAGGAATCACACACTCCAAAAAATCTGGTCCCTGTGGTGTCGTATCGTGTCGGACATGTATCATATACATATCAGACACAAACCAGAAATAAACTAGGAGACACCAAAATAGGTGCCCTGTCGTTGTGTCCTTATCCTGTTGTATTGTTTCCATGTTCATGCATCATAGCTTATAGTCAAGTAAGAAAATAAAAATGATAAGAAATTGCTTTGAAGAACTAATAAGTTATATAACCAAGAATAATGTAAGTATCAATAATTGTAGAAGATATGCAAATTCCAGTTTCAACATAAAGGCGTATTAAGATGACTTTATTCATTTCCAAAAAATGGTTGCATGAGAAAAAAAGAGATCTCAACCTGTTTGCTTCCTTGTTTTGTGATCAGGAAAGATAGGACTTGGCATCAATCCTCTTTTATTGATGTACTTTGGTGAGTAGTTTATAAGCTTGATAATAATTTGTGAAATCGTGGTGTTGGAAGAGGTTGGAAGTGAATATAACCATCTAATATGTTTCCAAACTACATAATATGGTGAAGTCCTGTCTTAGGGAGAAATCTTGGGATGGTACTTGCAACCTACATAATAATAGTAACATAGCATCATAGAAGCCTTCACCAATTACAAGTCTGCATGTTCACATTGATGAATGTATCAAACAAGTGATATATGATGATTTGAGTGGTTTATGAGCTTGTTTATCCAATCAGTAGTATGCAATTTGTATCTATGCTATTGTTGTTTCTTTACTATGTACAAGTTATGCCGAGTGTTGACTCATTATGCTAAAACATTTTGCAATTCTTTCCATTTATTAATTGTTGAACTTCGAGGTTACCTCGTACTTCATTCACCTACACTGATTCTAATGCTGTATGGTTTTCAAACTTTTTAATGTCAACTAGTAGTCATGTAACTACTATTTGCATTAAAAGGTTTTATATGTGGAAACTTCCTTTAATTGCTTCTCTTGCTTTCTCTACAGATGGTATAAAATGTGAGCAGTTCAATACGTGCATTACAGACTGTAATGGTAACAAAATACTTTTCAAGGGTGTGATCCTTTGTGTTGAAACCATGACACATTTAGCTATTTCATATATACATGACATTCCTAAATTATGTAGTGTATAATTGATAAGCCTTGTTGCTCTTTGTTCAATAGGTTAGGTATTTTTAGAAGGCCTAAAATGCGCAATTTGGAGTGGTATGCTATCATCCTGCGTTATTTGCAGAGAGAAGCGCATTAAGAATATCTATGGTCAGGGGTGTTTTCGATCGACCGCACCCTTCATCATCAGCCAATTATTTCTAAATTGAAATATTTATAAATGACCACAGCTTTGCTTATTCTTGCACAGTTTTTTTTAGCTCCTTCGAACTCGGGCTCTCTTTTGTTGCTACTGATGAAAAATCAGCCATTTACCAAATTGACTGCAATATGTTGAGCAGGATTGTCCAGTGTTGATATTTGTTCACTGTTCACTGTGTTCTCCTTTTTACTTAATTCTCTGTTGATTTGAGTCTCAAATGGATTTCAAGCAAGGCTTCTTGCATGATATACCCAATTATTTGTGATCAGTCTATGAAGTTCCATATTCTGTGCTGGTTTGGTAGGACGTATTTTTTTTACCTGGTCTGCTTCTCTTTGTGAATTGCTCTTCAACTTTCAGGTATAGTGTAAGGCCTCGATTGGTTCTCGGAAAGGAAATCAATTTTCTCGTCTTTTTCATGAGGATGAGAAATTAGAATGGAAATCAATTTTCTTGTCTTTTTATGAGGATGAGAAATTAGAATTTTTGTCATGTTTTCTTTCTTATGTTCGGTAAAACAAGGAAAACATTAAAAAAAGACTTTGATTTTCTTCCAACGGTTTAAGGAAAAAAAAAATCAATGTTCCAATAATATCATTACATTTTAATATAAAAATAATATCATAGATATACAAAAGAAATGATTAAAATAGGTAATAATCCATTTGTGTAGGGCTATTATCGAAAGAAAAAATTAACTTTATCTGTTGTTTGGATGACCAAAAAGTAGGAAAAGAAAAAGTAAAAAACTATCTTTTAATTTTACCAAAATAACCCCATAAGAAAAAGCGTGAAAAGAAAGAATTTAATTGAGGGGTAATTGGATGATTTTATAAAAAAAAAAAGGAAAAATTTGAGTGGCACCCCACATTTGTTACGCTTATTTAAGGTGCACCCCACATGATTACATTAATGCATAACACCCCCCACTTCACACGTTTTCCGTCGGAGACTAACGGTTGACCGCTTTGACCAATTTTTTTTGACGAAAATACCCCTCCCCGTCACACGTGGCCCAACCTCCTCCCCCCCTCCACGACCTCGTCGGCAGTTCTCCCCCCTTCCTCGACCTCGCCGGCCCCCTCCCCGACCACGCCGGCACTTCTCCCCCATTCCCGACCTCGCCGGCTCCCTCCCCGACCACGCCGGCACTTCTCCCCCATTCCCGATCTCGCCGGCTCGACTCCCCGCCCAAGTAGAGCGCCTCCTCCACGATCTCCTTGAACCTCCCGGTCTCCTCCGGGTCCGCCACCCTCTTCCCCGATATCATCCTCATCGTGACGTTCAGCACCAGTTGGAACAGGCTCGTCTTCATGTCGACTCTCCTGTAAGAACCCGCGCTGCTCGAGTCGCAGAGTCGACGGAGGAGCGACTTGACCTCGTCGGCCCGGACGGAGGAGAAGGAATGCAGGCGCGCGGGGGAGAGGATCTCGGCGGTGGAGATGCGGCGGAGGTTGCGCCAGTGGGGGCCGTAGGGGGCGACGTCGAGGGTGGTGTTGGCGTTGGTGAGGTGGCGCCCGGAGGGGAAGAGGGGGCGGTTGGCGAATGCGACGTCGTTCTTGGTGAAGCACTCGCGTGCGAGCGAGGGGGAGGAGACCACGAGGGAGCGGCGGCGGGGGCCGAGGCGGAGGAAGACGACGGGGCCGTAGCGGGAGGAGAGGTCGGCGAGGGTGCGGTGGACGGGTGCTTGAGGAAGTGGAGGTGGCCGACGATGGGGAGGGAAGGGGGGCTTGGTGGGAGATTTTAGGTCTTCTTGTTCTTCTCGTTGCGGTTGGAGAGGACGAGTTTAGTGAGGAGTACAATTGAGGTGAAGATGCATGGTGATGATGGTGGTGATAGTGGTAGTGGTGGTGGTGGTGATGATGGCCGGAGGGGGGGGGGGTGCGGCGAGGTCGGGGAGGGGGGGGGGGTGCGGCGACGCCGTGGAGGGGCCGAGCACGACGGGGGGAGACGAACATTTGACGCGGGGAAGAGGACAACAGACAGGGGGTATTTTCGTCAAAAAAAATTGGTCAAAGCGGTCAACCGTTAGTCTCCGACGGAAAACGTGTGAAGTGGGGGGTGTTATGCATTAATGTAATCATGTGGGGTGTACCTTAAATAAGCGTAACAAATGTGGGGTGCCACTCAAATTTTTCCAAAAAAAAATCTATCATGTGTATTCATTTCCCTTTTGGTTTTTGGGAGAAATTTTTTGTGGTGGAATTTACATAAATTTTTCTTTCAAATTTCTCTCTTCCACTTTCTTTTTCCCTTTTCCAAATATCATAACTTTTAAATTTTCTTCCACTTTTCCTCAATTTTTTTCTTCACCCTATTTTTCTTACTTCCCAAACATAGGCCTCGTTTGGTTCGCGGAATGGAAAGGAAAGGAAACTGATTCCTTGGTATTTCCTTTCCATTAGGAAATTATAATTCCTATAAACTTTCCTTTCCGGTGTTTGGAAAGATCGGGATTATAGCCGGAATATATCTTTAATTTCCATTATAGTATTTGGTGTTTGTAAGGAAAGGAAACAAAATTAAGTCAATTTTCCAAAAATACCCTCGTGCTAATAAAAATAATTATTACTTAGAAATATTTTTGTCTAAAAGATATTATGGATAAAAATGGTAAATAATATTATGAACATGGATATTTTGGTCAAAACTTTTTGTAATAAATGCGGGATAGTTGGAGGAAAAGTGATTCCTTAGATAAATGGGAGGAACCACTTTCCCTCCTATTTTTCTATCTCTTGGGAATCATTTTTCTTTTCCAACAACTTTTTTTTGCCTCCCAAACATAGGAAAGGAATCACTTTTCTTTTCCAAGCTCAAATTCCGGTAACCAAACAGGTTTGTTTGAGCCACTTACTGGCGTCAATTTCTCAAACATGTTTGACTTTACATTGAAATTTGCCCAGCTGCATAATACAATTTCTTCTAGTTTCTTGGATGGCTCACTATGAGATCAAGATTGACGGCTTTGAAAGATTAGCAAAGCTAAAGAACTCCAGGTCCATTCAGCACTCGAACCTTTCATTTCCTTCAATGGTGGTGAATTCAAATTCTTATTTACCATGTCAGAAAATCATTATGGTAAGCACAATTTTGTGCTAACAATTACAATCATTAACATTACCTTCCAATGAAGGTTATTCAACCAAAAATCCTAAAGGAACTCGTGAGTTCTTAATTTTTAAAACTCGGACATGAAAAATGGTTGGATTAAATATATCTCATCTTTTGATTTTTTTAAAGGACTTAAACAAAAAAAACAAGGGTCTAAATAGAAAATTTTGTACACATGTCATCACGTGATTGTAAGTATTTATTGTGAGTTCATTTGTGTTTCTGTAGTGAGTAATGCTATTTGCACCTCCAAATTGTCCCTCCAAACCATCCATCCTTATGTGGCAAGCTGACGTGACATGCTAAATAGCATTATGTAACATATAACATGGCAGATGACATGATAAATTTTAACTCAAAAAATTAGGTATCCAATTTTTTTAATAGTAGTATTAATGTTAATGTATTAATATTAATCTTAATATTAATATTAATTTTAATTTTAATGTTAATTTTAATGTTAATTTTAATGTTAATTTTAATTTTGAAGTTAATTTTATTTTAACATTAATTGTAACGATCAAAACAAAAACAAAAACAAAAACTAAAACTAAAATTAAAATTAAAATTAAAATTAAAATTAAAAAAATGGATATTTAATTTTTTTGGTTAAAATTTTTCATGTCAGCTACCATACTAGATGCTACATAATGCTATTTAACACTCCACGTCAGCTGCCACATAAGGAGGGATAGTTTTTGGAGGTACAAATAACAATACCCTTGTGGTAAAAGTGTTATTTAAGGACTTTTAAATTCAAATTATAGGATTTAAAATATGGACAGATATTTGGATTTATAACTTATTTAATTTATAAACAAACATAATTAAGGATTCTAAAGAATCTTTGTAAATTAAGGATTCTCAATATCTTTCTCAAAGATTCTAAAATCTTTATATGCCTAATTTTTTTTCCCCTCTCTATAGTTCTCAACTCACTGGTATTATCTTGCACTATATAATGTGGCTTGGAAACAGCTCATAAATGAGCCGTCCAAGTCGTATGTATATTATCAACCATTTAAATGTATTAAAAAATTCATAAAAAGATAAATAAATAACTACCAGGATACTCCACTAATTATTAAGAAAAATTAACTAAGTATTTAACTATCTAATATGATTTATTTATAACTAAATAACTTTAACTCATATGGTTAAGGTGGGAAGTATTTTTCTTGGTTGTTGGAGTTTAATTCCTAGAAATGATAGTTTTTAACACTAAATTTTATATTTAATTTTTTTAACTTTTTTTTATTACTAGTAATTATATAAGGACTTTTTTTCCTCTCTCAAGTTTACCTGATAAAATATCAGTATAAATGTATGCATAATACAGTACACATGAATACTCGTATAGAAATACGAATATCAAAAGGTGGGACATACATGAGGAGTGGGCGTGGACAAGTATTTGAATCCCAGTTCAGACATAATTATATGGGAAGGCAACATTGGTGCTAGTCAGGGCCGGCCCTAGGATAAGTCGAACAAGACTTGGAGCTTGGACAACCCCCCTCTGTGAGGACAATCCTAAGCTCAGTGTAATTCCACCAAAGGTCAGGGTCACGGCTGACCACCATGACTGGCTCACAATAAGGATCAAGATGCAACTAAAATTAGCTCTGGATAGGACAACCCAACCCTCTGGACCGGTCCTGGTGCTAGTAGCACATGATAAGACAAATATTAATGACTGACCATATCTAAAAAAAAAATTATGCATATCTTTAAAGTTCTTATTTAGAGCCTTTTCATAAACAGTTTTTTGTGTGTGGAGAATTTACGTATTAAGTATTAATTTATTTTGGTCCGTTTTTATTTTTACAAGATTTTTTTTATAAAGTTTTTGAGTTTTTCTAGATTTCTTCCAACCCTATACTTCATTTTCTTTTCAAGATTTTATCGTCTATTTCTCTTGTGAACTTAGAATACTTAAAAAAAAAAAAAACCTTTAAAGTGCCTTTTAAAGAAACTTTAGCCGGTTGTACTAATAGAGGAAGATGAAGAAAGATACGGTAAGCCTCTAAGGACATTCGTCATAACCAATGGTTAGTACCTGTATGCCAGGGGCGGACGCAGGAATTTAAGAGAGGGGGGTCGACCTTAACCGTAAACGTAAAAAGTCCAAAAATAAAATCACATACTAAAAAATAGCATATCCATGACTATTTTTTCTTAATACAAGATCGATAAGCCGCTCAATCAAGTTGATCCCTATGCGAGGGACCTGAGTAAGCATAGGAGGAGTGGAGTGATAAACTTCTTGTTTATTTCTTGGATAAACAGTCACATTTGTAGACTTTGGTATTGACGCCTTAGAAAGAATTTTTTTTTGCATCCTGAAATAGTGAATGAAACCTAATTTATCTTCCATTTTTTATCTTTAAAATAAGATAATTTTAATTACTTCATACATAGGGATGATATCGGTGAGAGACAAATGCTTGGACGAGAGATGGTGACGCGGACTATTGAGGTGGTCAGACAAGTTAGAGATCATCTTCGTATTGCACAAGATCGTCAGCGCCATTGGGCCGATTCTCATCGGTGTCCCCTTGAATTTTTTGTCGGCGACCATGTATTTCTTAGGATCTCGCCTAACCGTGGCGTCATTCGTTTCGGCGTACGGAGAAAGCTTAGTCCTAGGTATATAGGGCCGTTCGATATTCTGGAGCGAGTAGGAGATGTGTCCTATCGTCTTGCTCTTCTGCCGTCTCTGAGTGAGGTGCATGACATGTTCCATGTATCCCAACTGTGACGGTATATCCCGGACCCGAGCCACATCCTAGATCATTCGGAATTGGTTGTGGGTACCAACCTTTCGTATGAGGAGAGGCCCGTATCCATATTGGACCGGAGAGAGAAGATACTCAAGAACAAGACTATCAAGTTAGTCCGAGTTGCTTGGGGTCATCACTCTTTGGGTGAGTCAACGTGGGAGCGTGAGGATGATATCCGATCGCGATATCCCGACCTGTTTGACTCGTGAGGTATAATATCTTTCTTATGCCTCATGCCTTCGATTCCTTGCTTGCATAAATAATTGCTTGATTGCTTGACTAGTATAGCTTGCCTGTGATTAGTATAGCTTATCCTTGCATCTCTAGCCTCTTGATTAAATTCCGAGGACAGAATTCTTTTAAGGTGGGGAGAGTTGTAATGCCTATTATTCGTATTACGTATTTTGGAATACGTGTACGTAATCTGACTCGTATTGCTTGACTCCTGGCTTGGTTCGGCTTGTTTGGGTTGGCTTGGTTCGGCTTGGGTTACTTATTGGTTCATCATGAACCAAGGGGGAGAACCCTTACCTACCACCACCATCCCCATTTATTAGCCCAACTCTTTCTCTCTCCTCATTCACTCTTCTTCTTCCTCACCATTACTCTCCACCTACACCCAAGAGCCCTAGGCAAGTGCAATTTTACTTCATGATGGATCTCAAGTTTTATTGTTCCATTCTCTTCTTTACATGATTATAAGTCTCTTTAGAACTTAGAGTTTTTAATTTTGATGGATAGATTCTTCTAGATCTACTTTATAACTTTTAGTTCATGGAGTTTTCTTGGTTTTGATCTACCAAAACTTGTTATTTTCGAAAACTAATAGTTCCATGAGCAAGAGCATGAAATTTCGTGTGAATTTGGTTTTTGATTCGCCTCATTTCGAGTTAAAATGAAGTTTTTATGGCCAAAACAAGTTTTCTGGATTTTTCATGTCGGCTGAGTGGAATTTTACGCTAGGGACCCTGGAATTGCGTATTTTACGCTGGATATCATCCAGAATGTAAGATTTTACGCTAGGGATCCTGGAATTGCGTATTTTACGCTGGATATCATCCAGAATGTAAAATTTTACGCTAGGGACCCTGGAATTGCGTATTTTATGCTGGATGGTACCCAGAATGTGAAATTTTACGCTGGAACCCTCCCCTTTTACGTATTTTGCGCAAAATTGAATTTTTGCCATAAAAAGTGCACAGAATGACTATTTTTGCCAAGTTTAGCTATTTTCTAACCAGAATTTCGAAAAACTTAAAACATGAAAGTTTTAGATCTCTGTCTTGCCTTTACGAATATTTCTGGAGCACCTCATTTTGAGTCCGTATGTGAAAGTTATGCCCCGTCTTCCCTGAGTCGCATGATTCTTCCACAACTCTTGTACCCTGTTTATATTTAGTTATTGCATATACATTTATACCAGGTTAAATGTTAATTTTAAATATGTTCCATGACATAATGGTGACCCATCGTGGCACACTTTCGACAGTAAATTTGACATGATATATATCTCGAATGCGGTTGTGACGGCTAGCATGTCGTGACAGAATTGAATGGCCTGGACACCGTGGGTGATTGTGTTTGTACAAAATAAACCAGTACTGTCTTGCATCATGTCTTGGATAGGGATCCCTGAGTACCACGGTCAGGGATACCTACAGTAATTGACTAAGGCTAATAAACTAGAATAATTCAGTAGACATGAAGAGATTCCCAGCTACAGGCAATCCCGTTATCTGGGCGCATTAAGTGGACTTGTAGCCTACCGAAGAGTAGGGCTCATTTCCAGCACACAGTCACGTGTTACATTCTTCATAAACGGACATTCGACCCGGATAACCGGATGGTCTGTAGGGCTTGTGGCTGTTGGGATAATCTCATTGTATCTTGCTAATAGCTAGGCCTGTGATAACCCTGTATCAAGCCATACTCTTGATTGGCCATGATTGATTGGATGGAGTTTATTCCAGCTTAGTCTTATCCTGATCCTGTGCAAGATTGTGACATGGCATGATTATTGACGCTTGCCTTAACAATAATGATCGGGGGTCTAGTTCTGTTCAGGTGAAGGGTTACAACCCGGGTCCTTGTTTGGTTTAAGGGTTGTAACCTGGCTCCCATAGCAGTTCTGTGTCCTCTCTTCGTTTATTGTCTTATTGCAACCCCATGCCCTGCTCGTCATGTTTTACCTTACCTTAATACCTACCAATAGTATTTGAGACGGGTTTCTATTCAGGTGAAGGGCTGCAATCCCGGTCCTTGTTTGGTTTAAGGGTTGTGATGTGGCTACTTGAATGGTTTTCTCGTACTCAGTTTACTGTTGTTATCTCTATTATTATCAGTACTTTATTTATTATCTTTAATATTCTGTTGTGATATGCTGGTTTTAGTCCCTAAGTGAAGCCTCCTTTGTGGCACTTGCTCTTTCTGGGGTCTGACCCAGCTGGTTTTGTGTGGCCAGATATCGGAGCAGTACCAGAGGATCCACCTGTCTTCCAGCCAGATGGTGAACACCAGGCGTAACCCTGGCAACGAGTGAGTTTCTTTTTTGTCCTCCCACTTTATTGTAAAAATTATTCTTTTGATGCGTTTAGCCAGCGAGCACGTGTTAGCTCGTATTGCATCTTTATTTACTGTCTGCCTACGGGCTGTAACATGATTGACAGATCCTAGGGTTGATTATGTACGACTGAACTCTTGCTAGTCTTGACATTTTGTACGACTAGCTTTATGATCATCCAATATGTAATGTATGGGACGCCTTGCTATTATATATTTGGTGCTCTGACATCTTGTAACTATCATTGCTTGCTTGAGATTGAGACAATAGGCTTGTCCATGACCATAGGAGACTGTTGACTTGTAATTAAACCCTCATATATCTAGACAGCCGTGACCGTATAGCGAGGTGGGTTGCACTTCAATATACGTAGCTGGCTATGTACGCCCCCGCTCTCCAGTATTCTGGTTCTGGGACGTTACACCTGACCCCACATGCCCCATGGTAGGTCCGCCCATGCTGTATGCTATTAGTATCCTCCTTTAGAGCATCATTAGTAATTGGGACTCTCCAATGCAATTTGGAGCCCAAAATTTTAAAAAAAAGATAAATGTAGAATAGGTTGAGTTTGTATGAGAATAGTAGGAAATGATAAAGTGAGCTTCGGTCCCAAAAATTGTGTGGTCAAAAATTAATGTAGGAAAAAAAATAATATAAAGTTTAGAATCTTGAAAGTTGGGCTCCAAATTGGAACTTACTATTCTACAAAACGAGTTTCTACAATCTAGAATCTAGAAATTGGGAGGCCCAACCCTTAGCACCCATGGATGGGTTGGGACCGAAATTGTAGAAATTGGGACTAGAAATGAGACTTATTATTCTACAAAATGAGCTCCTACATTCTAAATCTAGAATCTAGAAAATGAGATGGGCCTTACTAATGATGCTCTACTCAATAGACAAGAGAAATAGAGGAAAAATGGAGGGGAATTTCGGAAAAATAGAAAAAAAAAAAAAACTAGAAAGAGGAAGAAGTGGGAGGAATTTCATTGTTCAAAAATTTAAATTATTTAAAATCGACTTGATTTTTTTTTCACTGTAAATTAATAACTTTTATCTAAATTTATCTAATATTTTAACGAAAATGATATTTGGCACGCGTACGATCAATCACGATAGAGCTGCGGAAGTCGTCGTCAGGAGCGGATCCAGAAACTATAACTGGAATGGACTACCAAAAATTTGGATAGGCTGAAAGTAGATAAATTCATATAAATAAATAAATAAAAATTTATATGAAAAAAAATGTAAAATTATTTTAGAGCCCACTACAAGTGACCCTTGGATCCGCTCTCTTCCTCCTGTGCACCAGTTCGTACTTTATAGTCTTGTTATTTTATACTCTGACCAAGAACAATGTGAAAAAAAAGTAGGGCTTCTAGATAAGTAGACTTGTTGTTGGACCATGACAAGAGCACCATAGCTATTCCACTTCCATGTCAAACAAAAATAAATCCAGTCCACGTTGGCCCACTAGTACGTATAAAACTTTGTGACCACTTTCCATGACTCCCTTTCTCTTTCCCGCACCTACTATAGAAACACAAATAGTAAAAACTAAAAACTGAAGACTTCTATCTATTTGGCAACGAAAAAGTAGTACGGAACTTTGTTTTTTTATTTTTAGTTTTCGTATGATATAATTATGAAAAAAGTTTGATCAATACTGTCCTATTTATTCTGTCATAATTCTGTCTCCCTTCCTATTACACGTGGACCACCATCTATTTATCTACTCTCATAATCCACATGTAATAAAGAAGGGAACATAATTGGAACAAGATAAATGAGACATTAGATCTGCTCGCCTAGTTGATTGATCAATGAAGAAATAATTATGGAATTGATACTCTTTCAATTAGAGAGGTTACTCAACCAATCTATGGAAGAATGAAATACAATAATGATCAGTCTCATTATAGTATGTAACAAGAATGCTGATTTAGTTTGAAAAAAAAAAGGTCATATTTAGATAAATAGAAACTAGAGACTCATTTAGTTATCTATCCAAAATAACAACAAAAAAAAAATTAGAAACTAGTGTGGACAATGTTTATTGTAAGTTTATATTTACAAAGGTAGTCCAAAGTAATTATTATATTCTATATTTATATTATTTTAATAATAAATTGTCAGTTTTTGGTTCTAAAATTTATTACAATTTTTAGGAAACAAATAACATATATAATTCCTTAGTCAAATAGTTTTCGATTGTTTCATATTTCATTTTTCATAGTTGCTCTTCTTATCCGGCTTTAATTTTTTTCTTCTTAATTAAGGGTCTACTTGAATTGAGGATTAAGAGAGTTAAACAAGGAGAGAGAAAAAAATTATACTTGATTTGAGAGTAAAATTTGGGAGGGGTGTCATAAAGGGTTAAGTGAGAATTGTTTAGCCTTCTTTAGTCCATATTTGTAATCCTCGGATTGATGCGTTAACGAGAAAAAAAAAGAGAGAGAGAGGTTTAGTTTAAAAATGACAAAAATATTTTTTATTTGTCCTATAAAATTTTATGACTTTTTTCTTCTTCTTTCAACATGCTTTGTGTTTGGATTCTAGTTATTTCTTTATATAGGTATCAGATTTGTAGCTATTATTTTTTGTGAAGCTATTTTGACAAATTTTAACTAAAAACTCAGTTAATTTTATGAAATATGTAATAAGAATATTTTCGTAAATATTCATTTTTATTAATCTTATTCCCACTCAAAATCTCCAATCCAAATAAAAGTTATTAAACACACCCTCCAATCAATCAAAGTTATATGTATTTACTATTTTATTTTGCTCTCCTTCACTTACTTCTCTTCAATTAATCCCACTTAACACTGTTTATTTATTTTTACTCAATCCAAGCAGACCCTTTTAGGTTAATGTGAAATGAAAAAAAAAGAAGAAAAAGGCCAAAAGACAGAGAAGTCCTGTTCTGGTAAATGAGAAATCCAAGTTTGGGGTTTGATGGAATGGAAACAAGTGGCGGAGTTGTTGTTGGTATTAGTAGTAGCAGTAGGTATTATTAGCCAACAACAACGGCTATAAACGCCATTCCTTTCACTCAATTAAATTTTTTTTTTTTTTTGAATGACACTTCATTTTTTATCCTTATTTAAGGTACATCTACCATTTTACATAAATGTATAACTCCTCCCACAATTCGTCCATAGTTGACGGTCAAACCATTTGACTGACAATTTTGACCAAAATACCCTCGTCTTCGTCCTCCCCAAAGCTAAATCCAAATCCTAATCCCCCTCCCCTGCCCCGTTGCTACCGTGTCCGCTCCACCGCTGCCCCCGTTACTGCTGCTGCTGCTATTGCAGGGAAGAAGACAGGAAAGGGGGGCGGAGCGGGAGCGGGGGAAGGGGGCGGAGCTAGGGCGCGGGGGTAGAGCTAGGGCACGAGGGCGGAGCGGGAGCGGGGCCGTGACAGCGGAGGGGGGGGGGGGGGGGGCGCGGGGGCGCGACAGCGGAGCGGGGGTGGGGGGGGGGGGGGGGGGGGGGGGCGGCAGGGGAGCGATGGTGGTGGTGGTGATGGTGAAGGTGGTGGTGGTGATGAGCGCGACATTGGGGGTGCGGCAGCGACGGGGCGGGGATACGGCAGCGGAGCTAGGGAATTGGGGGGGGGGGGGGGGGGGGGGCAGGATTTGGGCTTGGATTTGGGAGAATATTTTCGTCGAAAATTATCGATCAAACGCGTTGACCGTTAGTTTTGGACAAAATCCGTCAAAAGTGGAGGATAACTTATATTTATGTAAAGTGGTAAGGTGCACCTTGAATATGATAAAGAAAGTGGGGTGCTTCTCAAAATTTTTCTTAAAAAAACAAACAAACGCAGAAAAAGGAAAAGAAAAACTAAAGAGAGAGAGAGAGAGAGAGAGAGAGAGAGAGATGAATTCTGATTACGGTGTTCCGAGAGAGCTCTCAGAGCTCCAGAAGAAGAGAACCCAATACCGCCCAGACCTCCCTCCATGCCTACAGGTAGTCTCTCTCTCTCTCTCTCTCTCTCTCTCTCTCTCTCTCTCCTTGATCAAGTATTTCACTGTAACTTGTTATTTATTTATTACATAGTTTGGATAGTCTAACAACAACTGTGAGAGAATTGTCGGAAATGATGCTAACCCATACCATTAACATTTTTTTAGTAATATTATTTTGTTTTGTTTTGTTGGAGATAAAGATACCAGGTTTCCAGTTCCACATGACTGGAAATTCTCTCCATCATCCTTTTTTGTTTTTGTATTTTATAATTAGTAGGTTTATTGGGTTTACTTACGTTATTCCCGAAGGTTACAAAGATTACGTGAAAAGCCGAAAATTACAATTACTTTCAAACTAACTTTTGGAATAGAAAAACTAGCAACAATAAGTTGCTGTAAATAGAAAGCGATAGAAGTTCTTGCAATCGCAGTTGCTACAAAAGATTGAACAGAAAGTTGATGAGAAAGAAAACAATTCGCTAGGTGACGAAGATCACCGTTGCTCAAAGCAAGATTCGATTCTTTTCGTTGATATGCTCCTAAGAACCAGCAAGTTCAATGTGTTGAACTTCTGGAACGCTCTTTGTTACCTCTTGTTGTGGATCTCGAACTAGACGCACTGGCAGCACTTCATGGATCTGCCTTGCATTGGCTGCTACTAACTCTCCTCAAGTAGTAATATATTTTCTCTCTCTTATCTCATGAAGAGAAGAGAAGCGAATATATGTAGCAGAGGCACACACCAAACTCTAATCAGCCACCACCTACTTAATCTGGAGATAATTCCCACCGATAAGGGAAAGTTATAACCATTAGTTCCAAGTTCCAAATGATAAGGAGTGGTTACCACCGATTAACTACTTAAGCAGCCCATGCAGTGCCCGCACAGCACCATAAAAAACCTACGATGTGCTCACGGAAGCCTACGCAGCGCCCGCACTGCACCAGCAGAAGACCACCCATGCAGCACCCGTACTGCACCAGCGAAAGCCCGCACTGCACCTGCGCTTCACCAACGATGCGCCCGTACTGCACCCGCACCACACCCATGCGAAGACTCGCACGGAAACGAGCGCAATGAAGCGTAAAAGCTCAATCTCGCTTTGATATTTACGTAAGAAGTGCAAAGTACGCCATTAAAGTATCACTTTGCGCTCTTCGTCCGAGTCTCTAAGCCCCTTTGGGACTTAACTCCTAAGGAAAATCCCAAACAGGGCCAGAGCTGATGGGGGCCCAAGGCGAAACTTTCAAAATGGCCCCCATACATAATATAAAAAAAGTGTAAATATAACAAAAAAATTGTTGTCACCAAGATCTGAATCAAGGACCTCTAAAGTTGAAGTCTAATATTGTAACCACTACACTATAATGTTTGTTTGTTAAGAATGGCACATGATAAATACTAGTTCTATTGTAGATAGATTCATGTTGGTGCCCCCTTTCATCTGGGAACCCTGGGCCGTCTTCGGCCTGCCCTGGGCCAGGGCCGCCCCTGATCCCAAAAGGAATAAGTGACAAAAAAATAAGAATATTTTTAGGGTGTCTTGATCCTTGCCCTCTAGAAAAACACCCCACCATACAGGGGTGCAACTCGGGCTGGCTAAACCCGAGCCCGACCGGATAATCACGTTAATGGGTTGGGTTAAAGATACTCGGGCTCAGGCTCGGATTTGGATTAAAACCAATCAAAAATCGGGTTGGGCTCGGGTTCATGTGTCGGATTACCCAAAGAACCCAAAACCCGATATATATACACACATACTTTTCATACTTTTTAAATAAAAAGTTTAAATCCTAAATTTCTCCACCTAAAATTTCAACACCTTACCCTAAGTCACATTTTAGTTTGTATTTGTAATAATATGTCTTTAATATTAATCTTCTTTAAAATTATTTTAAATATCATATTAGAGCCCAATAAAGATGATAGATCTGATCCAACCGAGGAACTTAGGTACTTTTCTATTCCTCCGGATGCAGTCTTGGGCATCATATGTTGAACCTGAGGTTGGGTTAGGCTTGGGCTCGGGCTAGACTTATGATTCATTGGGTACAGCTTGGGTTGAGCTCAAACCCGACCCAATCCGTCCAAGTTGCACCCTACCACGGTACCACCATACCAAGCACATGGGCTACTACTTCCCATGTGCACAAGTCAACAAAAAAAATAATCTTATATTGAAATACACACATTTTGGGATGCCACATGGATGTGGGACTATTTTTTAGAGTTCAAAATAAAAAAACCCCAACAATTTATATATTGAATTTTGTATTTCATACGCCACATGTAGAGTAAGCTCTGCCAACTACTGCTACCACTTGTCCCATTAACAACCAAACAACCAATTCTGTGTGCATAGTACCAAGTCATGATATTCAACAAAGGATCCTATTATAGTCAAATATTCTAGGTTTAATCTATATTTGAAATCTTAACTTAGACTTGGTTTGACATTGCTTGTTTTGCATGTTTTTTGTGCTGATTTTTTGAAAAGCAGCAATAAAGTTGTTTGCTAATAGCTGTTTTTGTGTACATTTTCTTAATAAGCTAGTTCATTTATGGGTAAACTTTTGAAACCACATGGGATGTTGCTTTCTGACAATACAAGTCTTGAAGGACAGATAAACAAGAGAACAAAACAAACTCTATTTATTATTCTCGACACACTTATATGTTATACTTACAACAAGACTTACATTTTAATAATTTTCTAAAATACATAAAGAAACCCTTTCAACCAATGTTTGCAATATCAGTATCAGAATTGGTATCGAACCCATTCTATGAGTTGCCGGATTTATAGCATTGGATGCTTCCACATCCTTTATGGATGCGTCCTCCACTATGCGATCCACCAATTTGGCTTCTGCTATTCTGTAACCTCGACTATAACACTTCCTCTACTGCTATGAATTTTCTAGTCTTCTGTATCTTTTGCTCGTGCACTTAAAGAGATATTGGGAACGCGGTGTGAGATCTGAACCATAGTTGATCGACGAGGTATGATATTGGAGTTGGCCCATATGACTTAAAAGGAAAAGCTCTTGTTAAGTTCATGATCAATCTCATATATGTATACCTCATCCTTATATTGGATGAGCCAAGCAACCAAGAGATCAAATATATTGTCACCTTGACTCATTCAGACACAGTTAAACTGACATGTTCACCAGCCCGCACCACTACTGGGTGCCAACCACACGTCTTGCTCCATCTTGGACCCCATAGTTAGACCCACCTTTGAAGCTAATTCGTATAGTTAATCCAACTTTAGGTCTCGCACCCGGACCACCTTACGGAGATGCTCCACTTTAGAAGCGAACTTGTATAATTCCTCCAAAATTAGAGACGCTCCACCTAGGAGTCAACTTGAATCTGATTTTACATATCATGAACCTTTCAGCAGAATTTGTCTCGAAGGAACTAGAGCGTCCAATCCAACCCCACCCGTAACCTTGGGTTATAACTTGTTGAGAACACGGTGTGAGATCCAAATCAGAGTTGATGCATGAGGTATGCTATTAGACTTGGCGCACATAACTTAAAAGGCATACCTCATGAATCAACTCCAGTTTGTAGGAACAATTGGTATGACTAGCTCTGATACCATTTGTAGGAACAACTGGTATGATTAGCAATACCTATATAAAGAGAACCTGCTCTGATACCAATTGTAGGAAATTGGAATCATAACACCTCTACAGTGTTATATAGCATAACCCACTCTGATACCAATTGTAGGACCGTTGAGCACCTCTAGAGGGGGAGGGGGGATGAATAGAGTACGTGTGTACAGCGGAATAAAAATTATAACTTAAAACAGTTTATTGCAGTAATCAAACTAATATAAAGCAAGCAGTATATAAGTAAATGCATAAAGTAAATAAGTAGAGAAGAGCAACGCAAACACCGAGGTTTATACTGGTTTCTCTCTGAGAGGACTAGTCCAGTCTCGAGTACTCTAGCTCGATGTTGAATCCACTATGCAGTGAAACACAAGCTTTGAATTCGAAACGCTTGCAGCTCCTTACAACACGTACTTTTTATCCGAAGAGCACTACTTCAACTTGCAAGCCTTTAATCTGAAGGACTTGTCGACTTCTGTAACAGGATAAAAACTGAAAATGTTTTCCAAGCTATTTATAACTTGAACCAACTTCTAAATCAAGACCGCACTGGCATATAGTTGGCTGTGGCTTGTAAACTTGGTAGATAGAAAGGTTGAAGCTCAGGTAGAAGTCCGAGTTCGGTTGCGCTGTATTCAAAATAGGTTGGGCTCATTTTGAGTGGTTTTGGGCTCTTTTTGAGTGGACATTTGTGTGGACTTTTTGTGGACTGAATGAACAGAAATGATATAGGCTTTATGTAGGCTTTTTGGTGGAGTTTATGAAAAGCTAAGCCAAGTGCCAAATCAGCCCGATGTACAAATTGCCTAGACTCAATAAAGATCAAATACAGAAATAAATATAAAATCAAGAGCACTTGATGACGTGTTTTTTCTTGACAGCAGTTGTCCAAAGAAAAATAGAGAGTGATCCCGTGAGTACGAGGCCCCGGATAGGTAATGAACGGTTCAGAGAAATCTTCTTGTATAATGTCGTCTTTGGTCCATTATTAATTCTTCATAGCATATGTCATGATTTGATCATACTTATTGCTTGTCTGCAAATAACATGTTAGACAAACAAAGCAGTATTATACAAACATAGTAGTATGATTAGGGGTGGGCATACGGGTCCAGGACCCGCGGTTCCGACCCGGCCCGAACCGTATATTGGTCAAACGGGGCGGTTCCTAAAATTTGGAATTTAAACGGGACGGGCCGGGGCGGGTCGTGTGACAATAACGGGGCGGGGCGGGTCCTATTTTCAAAATAAACGGGGCCCCGAACCGCCCCGTTTCTAGGAGTGTGATTTTTTTTTATCAATTTTGATTTTTTTCATATTATAATTTATAAATAATAGCACACGTTATTGTTTAGTAAACAAATTCTAGAAATTGGAAAAACATAATACTTGTTTTGTTCTTCTAGATAATAGAACATGTGTAAATGTTTACTATTCTATAATTTTTTTGAATTTTTTTTGGATCCGTTTGGACCCGCGGGTCGGCTCGGTTTGGACCCGTTTCGAACGGGTCGAATCCGTACCGGTTCCAATATTTTTTGGACCCGTCCCGCCCCGCCCCGCCAATTAACGGGTCCGGTCCGGATCCATAAAATTTGGACCCGGCCCGACCCGTGCCCACCCCTAAGTATGATATATTTAATGAACAGTAGGACAATGCTACGTTTAAGTAGCAACATAATAGTGATTACATCAATATTAGTGACATCATTATATTAAACTTAATTGATTAGCCATATTCAAAAACATGATACAATCATTGGACTAACACGGTTTGGATCTTATTGTAGAAGCATGAAATTTTAGAACCAGAAAGTCTATGCGCCAGACTACATGCGCCAAAGCTTGGACAAAGTACTTCACAGCAGATAGCAACAAATATAGACATTGAAAGAGGACTTTTTATTTAACATATAAAAGTCTATTACATGTCTAAGAAAGACTGTACAAAGGAGAATTTCTACAAAGAAAAGATCCTAAGTCTACAACCAGCAATCAACATGCGCCCTCAGCCAGGCGCATCCCAACATGCGCCCTCAGCCAGGCGCATCCTAACATGCGCCCTCAGTCAGGCGCATCCCACCATGCGCCCTCAGCAAGGCGCATCCTTTTCAGCAGCTCAGTTATGTGCATCCTCAGTCATGTGCATCCCTTTGGCAACGCAGTTATGTGCATCCCTTCAGCAGCCCAGTTATGTGCCGCTCTTCCAGCCAGGCTCACCGTCGTCTAAATGCTTCGACTAATGAAGCATTTATTGAGCAGAACGAGGGTGGCAATCAACCCTCTAGCCCAGGAAGGGAAAAGAACCACAAGCCAACCTGTGGCCAGGGGAGGCTTCGAAAGAGCCTCCAAACACCAAGGAAGACCGTGATCGAAACCGCGACCAAAGGAGCAGCTTTCAACACAACCAGAATGGGCTACACCCATTTTGAAGGAAGAAAGAGCCACCAAAGCCGCAGCACCGCAATTCCGATCTACGGCTCTTCCTGCACAACGAAGACGAGGCCCGAGCATCCCTATCTTTGGATGCAACATGCACCTTTCGCCTGCCTCGGAAGCCCTCGACTCCGACTTTTGGATGTAACAGTCACCTTCAAGTGCATCAACAAAGACACTGCGTCGCATCTTCACTCTCGGGAACATCTCGTCAACAGAATGCATTCGAGTACACAAGTTCATGTCGGAAAGACGTGAGAGAACGAGAAGCAAACCTTCTCTCCATGCCACTATTTATAGGACGGGCAAATCAAACCCACACGCCAAGTGGATGGCTCTCCGAATTCCGTGCAATGAATTTGCATTAAATGGATGAACCGGACGCTTCGAATTCAGCCAAGTCAAAACGGCTATTTAAAGCATTCGAAGAACGTAACAGTTGCACCATCAAAGACGTCTCACGAAGCGGATGCGCCGGCCAGACCGCGCATCACACAGACGCGCCCTTCAACATCAAGCGCATCACACAGACGCGCCCTTCAGTACCAAGCACATCACAGGGGATGCGCCCCCATGCGTCCCCATACGCCTAGTGGAACGCCAACCGACGCGCCCACTCAGCTGTCCATCGAATGTCACAAACATTAAATGCTGAACTGACAGAGTTGGCAGCACGCCTCCCAAAGTCTGAACAGTCGACAGCTTTTTCAGAAGACGAAGCATCGCCAACGTCAGCATCATCATTACTTCCCTCCGACGGCTACTGCCACGTGGCCACCCAACCATCTCGCATGCGCCTCCGCGGCCATGCGCCCAAATCTGCATACGCCTCAAAAGCTGTGCGCCTCAGACTTTTCACTGATCCCTAAAGACAGAAGGAAAGTCACTGTTACAACTCTGCATGCACCTCAAAAGCCATGCGTCCCAGACTTCTCCCTGATCCTAAAAGTCAGGAATAAAGTCACCACTGAAGCTCTGCATGCGCCTCAAAAGCCATGCGCCCAGAATGGTTTGTGACTCCTAAAGGTTACGAGCCAAAGTCTCCTCATGCACCCAATCTCAGGCGCATCCTACCAGATCAATCCCCACCAAATCCGAGATCTCTGAGCCATGGGTCGATGACACGTGTCCTTTGACTCAACTCATCCAAGATCTCAGCAACAGAAAGATCTTCTTCTCTGCTACGTGCCGGTTCACAACAGCAACATGAAGAAGTCAACCCCCTCGATCAGGGCGCATCGTCCATGCGCCTCCATCAGCAATCAACACGTGGCGTCCCCGCGTACAGGCGTATCCTACATGCGCGCATGAGCAGCCAGCCTGTAAAACTATAAATAGAGGGATCACTTCCTTCTTCCACACGGACCGACCTACGTGCACACATATCAACCTCCACAATGAACAGACAGAGACTTCGCACCACCGGAGAGGCAGATACAGACACTCAACGTCTTCCTCCTCTCAGCAAGCTCCAGCACCCAGAGCAATCCAGACCTTCAGAGAACCGATAACCGTCGTCAGATCGTCAACGGAGTCAACGCATTACCACTCACTCCATCGGCACAAGGGACCCAGATTAAACAAAAGTGTACTCCTAGGACTACGTCTAAGTCCTATATTGTAACACTGTTCTGTTTGTATTGAAATTTACAAACAAAGAATTTTAATGGCAAACAAGCTGGCGACTCTGCTGGGGACCTCTTTCTCCTCCACCGAGAAAGTTGTGTCGCAATCCGACGACGTGAAGGTGGGCTCCTCCCACAAGACGCTGGTCGTACGCCTCAATCAACAGGCGTACGAGGAGTTCATCTCTGAAGGAAGTGCGAGTCCTTCGAAGCGGCTGCCGAAGCCGAAGAAGACCCGTCGAGTCTGGGTGCGCAAGGTCGACGCCTCGGGCACCACCACCGGAGGGGATGCGCCAATCCAGCCTTCCCTTCCTGCTGACGTCCTCAGCAACCAAGATGCGCCCGCTGGTGCAGCGCATCTCTCGGGGAAACATGCGGCTAACCACGTTCCCCAGCCATCTTCCTCTCAGGCGAGGAAGATGCGTCGACGGAGCAGGGGCGCAGCCAATGCCCCGCGCATCACCTCTGATGCGCCACAGAAGGTCTCTGTCTTTGACAGATTCACTCGCTGTAGTGGCGAGGAGAATTTGGATTCTGAGTACTACGCGCCCCAGCGGCCTGGTACGAAGAAGTCCAAGGCAGCACGGGCCATGCGTCCCAAACGTGCTATGCCAGCAACAAGCCAGAAGCATGCGCTCACAATCATGCGTACTGCTTATGGTAAGTTGTACAAGGTCGACTCGAGTGCTGCGGCGCCGAGAACGAGCCGACCTTCAAAGTCCTTGTCTCACTTGGGCGCATCTACTGCGAGCACAACCAAGTCGAGCAAGGCAAATCCAGTGGTCTTGAACTCCCGCACCTCCTCCGGTTGTGCGTTTGAGGTCCGTTCAAGTCACTCCAAATGTTGTGGTTCCCCTACTTCTGATCGGAATGCCTGTTTGGTATTAGATCAGGGGGCGCAGCACTCACTTGACCACCCCGACGCTTGGCCTTGCCATGCGCCTGAAGGGGATGCAAATATGGCACTCTCCTCCAACGATATGCGTAACATGATTACTCACAAGCGCCGATCAGGAGAGTTAACTGACAAGCATGATGCGCCTCTCACGGGGCATACTTGTGTTGTGGTCACCATCAACTGCTGTTGCAAAGCGGCAGTCCCACCAAGGCAGTCGGTGTTCCAGCGGCTGCAACCATCGACACCTCTCCGACGTCGCCTCGGGAAGAAGGTGTCAACATAAGAGGGACCAATAGTTGCTTCATGCAACGTGATCTCCAACTCCTCGTCAGTCCGAAAGGCGACTGGCAGTTTCTCTTCCTCGTCCAAGAGCCAGCCGAGGAAAACCAAGACAGCTGTCTCATCCTCCGGAGTGTTCGAAGGCACTCGAGCGAGGAAGAAGTTCTTGGAGGAAGCTGGGGGTAGTCAGACCCTTGTCGAGCCTCCTTCCGAAGACGAGTACGTCCAAAGCACACCTGGGGCAGATCCTCGAGGCGAAGTCAGCCTCCCAGAAGCCCCTGAAGACGAGGATATCTCCCAGAACATAGCTAGGGGTAGTCTAGCATCTGCGAACCCGAGTTCCGGAGACGAAGAGGCCCTTCAAGATGGAGCTGAGGGTAATCAGGCCCTTGCAGATGTGCCCGTGGTAGATGTTCTCCCGAACATAGCCGGGGGTAGCCAAGACGAAGCTCCAGGAGAGGCGACTCCCCTACAAGAGAGTGAGGTCGAGAGTGAGGCCTCAACCCATCCATCCACTCCCGGCCGCGTCATGACAGTAAACGTGACTAGGGCTGATATTGAGTCTGATGCGCCGCCGACAGACCTCGTCCAGCGCATAGATACCCTGGAGGGAGGACTCAAAACCCTCTCTGCCTCCATGCAAACACTGACTCAAGCAGTGTTTGAGATATGGTCAGCTTTGACCAGGACACCTTCTACCGGTCCCGATCCAGGGGCCAATGGAGAGTCGAGTGTACCCCTTTAACGGGTATCCTCGGACGCAGATCGCCGAGAAGCACCCCGGACGTCAGAGCCCTCAAATGCTCAACCTCCGGTGGTACCACCTTCCCCGACTTCCAGCTCCACGAAAGACGTGGTCGAGATGATCAGGGACCTGCGCGAGCGCTTTGAGTCCAAGACGAGACAAGAGGAGCGCCAGAAAATGGGCATCCCCCAGCCTTATCCCCTCGAGTGGAACAAGGTGGTTTATCCTCCAAAGTATAAACCACAAACACTGACGCCATACGACGGGAAGGACTCTCCGCGTCGCTACCTGACGTATTTCCAGTCTCAGACGGGACATCTTTCGAAGGAGGACACGCTACATACCAGCATATTTGTCGGGGCACTGAAAGGAGTGGCGTACGACTGGTACTGCAGCCTCCCCGTTATCTTCCTTCGACGACCTGACGCGCCTCTTTCTCGACCGTTTCTACGACGGCGGGAAGGACATGACAATGGCGTCCCTTATAGAGATACGCCAGAAGGAGAAGGAAACAGTTCGAGTGTTCATCGAACGCTTCCGACAGGCCTGCTTCAGACTGCCCCCGGGCATGCCAGAACATGTGCTTCTCTCCTCCTGCAGCATGAACATGCTACCTGCAGTCAAGCTCGGGCTCAACTCTACTCCTCCTTCCGACTAGAGCTCCTTAATCATTGAAGCAGAAGCCGCGGAGAAGAAGGCAGCCAACGCTCGTCTTCTGGGAGTCAGTTTCCCTGCCTTCGAGGATAAGGGGAAACGGCCTGCAGCCAACAACCCTGGACGAGAAACAAAAGGGAAACAGGCATTGACTGTCAATGCCTCAAAAGGTGCGTCAGCACCTACCCAGAAGCCTCCACTTGCACCAAGGCCAAAGGAGGTTTATTCGTTCAACGACGAAGACACCTTGCAGATCTTTGAGATACTGAAGCAGGGTGACAAGATCAAGCTTCCGGACCCGAAGCGTCCCGATGAGGTTGGGAAAGTGGACAACCCGAGGTACTGTCACTACCATCGGTTTGTCGGACACCCAACCAAGGACTGCTATGTCCTCAAGAATTACATCCAGCGCATGATCAATGCGGATGTAATCTCCGTCGACTACGAAGAGAAGACGGTGTCGGCCAACGTGGTGTCACTCCAGTTTGGCACCCTGCCGCCGACTACAACATAGGATGGCGTCGTCCCCATCCCTAAGGCGACAATGGAGGTGGTTAACTTACCACCAATCCGTGACAACGTGAGTGGACTCATCCCACTCACCACATCTCGGGGAGAGATCCTGTGGGTTCACCCCGATCTCGTCTCCGAGGTGACTCAACCGGAGGTACGCCCTACCTCCAAGTCCAAAGGCAGGAAGATCAAGTCTTGCCGCATGGTCTCTTCTTCAGCGGAAGAGGCACTTCCTGTGCAGACGCGTTCACAACAGAACGCCCAACCCGACGAAGCTGCCGTCGAGGTGGTGCCTCCTGGCACCGTCCCTGCTGTCCAGGACGAGGGCCCGTCTAAGCCCTCAGCAGCCAATAAGCAGAAGCAGATAGAGGCCCGCTTCGATAGGCCTCTACGAAAAGAGAATGCTTCTGGGCTAGCCAAGCCCCACAACTTCGACATACTGGCGCAAATGGCCAGTACTCCTGCCCGCCTATCTCTGTTCGAGCTCCTCCGTCTTTCCAAAGACTCCCGAGAAGCTCTCTGCGAAGCTCTGAAGGATGCTGAATCCTTTCTCAGTCAGGTCAAGCAGCCGGAAGATCTTCCGACTGTGTGCAAGCACTGTCACTGTGCGGAGGAGGTTATCCCTAATATAACCTTCACCCAACAGGACATGTTGCTCAAACATAATCGACACAACAGGCCGCTGTATTACACAGGGTACATCGGTTCAGTCAAGGTGAAGCGGATTCAGATTGATCCGGGGTCTTCCCTCAGCATCATCCCGAAGACGCTGCTTTCAACACTGGGGATCCCAATGTACCGACTGGCGCCCTCCAACACAACAATCAGTGGTTTCAACGCCAGCAAAAGCGAACCACTGGACAAAATACGACTAAAGTGCCACATCGGTAACCTCAGAACCGAGGTCACCTGTTATGTCGTGGACGCTGAAGTCAACTACAACATTCTGTTGGGTCGCCCATGGCTGCACGAGTACATGGTGGTGCCATCCACGCTCCACCAATGTATGAAGTACGTGTCCACCAACAACGTCATCCGTACGGAGTTCGCGGACATCGACCCTTTCAAAGGGATTGAAGCCTACTTCACCGATGCCGACTTATACAAGTCACCTAACGAGGAGGAGGCCAATGATGCTGACGACGAAGCAGAAACGGCAGCAGAGCTGGACATGGAGCCTGAGGTCACTCCCGATGCTCCTTTGAAGATCCGACTCAAAGGCAAACCGCCTCAGAAGTTGCCCCCCATGAGCATTAAGCTACCCAGGAAGGCACCAGCTGCTCCTGAAGCTCCCCTGAAGATACGGCTCAAGGGAAAGCCGCCTCAAACATCGTCTCCCCTTGTGGCAAAACTACAGGGGAAGGCGCCAATCACCGGAGGCACAGCGGAGGCACCTCTGAAGGTGCGTCTTAAGGGCAAGCCGCCGCCATCCCAGCCGCCAGAGAAGGCCCATGTAGTCCTCTCGGACTCCCAGATCAGCGCTGTGGTAGACCCTCCCGATCCTACTCCAGTACTTACAGATGAAGAGCTGGAAGAATATATCTCGGCCGATGTAGATGTCCCATCTCTCGACAATGTAATCCCACGGGATAAAATCTCGCATTTCATCAATAATAGAGTGTCTTTTAATTATTCTAGTCTTCCACATTGGAATGCCAAGTATACATTAGATAACGCTCTACGGTCGTTGCAAACACAAATAACGACCGTCCATCATGTAAATCGAGTAGTCCCGTCCCAAGGGGTCTGTTACATAGTCCCACCACGGAGTCGAGACGAAGAATCCATCATCTTTGGTAAGGTCGAGCGTCATCAAGACCTCCTGCCACTCGAGCCAGAACCAGATGCCGGCAGAATGCAACTCTATCGGTACACAGACAAGGCAAAGTACCTCATCCAAAAGATGGGTTACGACCTAAAAAGCGACAAAGGCCTGAACTACGGCAAAGGTCGACGTCTCCCTCTCCGGCTTCCTACACCTAAAGAAAAGCCGCAGGACTACTACAATAGAACTCGACGGGGGGTAGGCTATGTTACGCCACCGTCAACGCCAGAGAGTTCAGACGCAGAGGAAGTTGAACATTCTCACTCGTCTGAAGCATCAACGTGGGATTCCGATACCAGTATCGGATCTGTCTTCAAGAGAGTGCTGTCAGCCAATATGACATCTGCACAATCTCAAGAAGAAGAAGGCGAAGACCAAGCGCCGGAATTCTTCGAAGAAGAACCCTGGGCTCAACGCCTGGGACAACAATGGGAGTCTCGTTTCGAATTACGTGAACCTCCCACCGAAGACGAAGTCGAGCAGATCGACCTTGGGGATGGATCTTCTTCCAAACCCATCTTCGTCAGCAAAAGTCTAAAAGGAGAAGACCGAGAATCTTTAATCCAGCTGGCTAAAAGAGTATATCGACGTCTTTGCCTGGAGCTACGAAGATATGCCGGGACTTGATCCCCAAATCGCGATGCATAGGCTGAATATCTTACCTGATGCCAAGCCTATCAAACAACAACAACGACGCTTCCGTCCGGACATCATGAACGCCATCGATCAGGAGGTGGACAAACTCTTGACCAGCGGCTTCATCCGTGAAGAGCAACACCCAGATTGGGTAGCCAACGTTGTCCCCGTCACTAAGAAGAATGGGAAGATACGAGTCTGTATCGACTTCAGAGACCTCAACTCTGCTTGCCCGAAGGACGAATTCCCGCTTCCAATCACCGACGTGATGATCGACAACACATGTGGCTTCGAGCGCATGTCTTTTATAGACGGGTATTCGGGCTACAACCAGATCAAGATGTTCTCCGATGACGCAAAACATACGTCATTCAGGACTCCAAAGGGCGTTTTCTGTTACACAGTGATGCCCTTCGGCTTGAAGAACGCTGGTGCGATATATCAACGTGCTATGAGCACCATTTTCCGTCAACACCTTCGCAAGACAGTCGAATGCTATGTTGACGACATCGCAGTCAAGAGCCGTCTCAAAGGAGATCACCTGCAAGACCTCAAGACAGTCTTCGACCTCATGCGGGCGCATCAACTCAAGATGAACCCCGCTAAATCCTTCCTTGGGGTTTCGAGCGGAAAGTTTTTGGGCTTCATCATCACGGCGAAAGGCATTCATGTCGATCCCGAGAAGACTAAAGCCATTCTTGATATGGACCCTCCGAAGAATCTTCGAGAACTGCGAGGCCTACAAGGACGTCTGGCATACATCCGGAGGTTCATAGCAAACCTTTTCGGCAAATGTCAACCCTTCACCCAGCTCATGAAGAAGGGAGTCTCTTACGTCTGGACAGAGGAATGCCAAAAGGCTTTCGACGACATCAAAGCCTACCTGACGAGCCCTCCGGTCCTGGTGGCACCCGTCGCCGGCAAACCATTCCTAGTCTACGTCCGTGCCATGGATCATTCCCTCGGCGCCCTACTAGCTCAGAACAGCGATACAGGCTATGAGCAAGCAATCTACTACCTCAGCCGAACTCTGATCGGGGCCGAACACCGGTACAACCCCGTTGAAAAGGAGTGCTTGGCTCTGGTATTTGCCATCCAAAAGACTCGCCATTATGTCCCGGGCCAGATAATTCATGTCATTTCCCGAGTCAATCCGCTCAGAGTCCTCATGACGAAGCCAGGATCATTGAACTCCAGGCTAGCCACATGGGCGATCTTGCTAACACCATACAACATGGTTTTCGTTCCACAGAAAGCTGTTAAGGGTCAAGCTCTGGCCAACTTTTTAGCTGCACACCCCATCCCAGAGTCCTCAAGGCTCTATGAAGACATCCCGGATGAGGTCCAAGAATCAAACGTTACCGAAGAAGGCTCCGTCTGGCGGATGTTTTTCGATGGCGCTTCAAGAACAGGCCCCAAAGGCCAAATTATTGCAGGAGTGGGGGTGGTATTAGTCTCCCCCGATCAACTGGTCATCAGCGTGCTTACTCCCTTTCGCAGCCGTGCTCCAATAACGTTGCCGAGTACAACGCGCTCATTATGGGACTCCAGCTAGCACAACAGCTGGGGGTGAATCATCTGGAAGCCTACGGCGACTCAAAGTTCGTCGTAAACCAGATCAGAGGGCAATACGAGGTTCGCCATGAAGATCTGATCCCCTACCATGAAGTTGCATTGAACATCGTTTCAACCTTCACCGGGTTCTTCATCGAACACGTACCCCGCCTACAAAATCTGGAGGCTGATGCTCTGGCTGGCCTCGCAGCGTCCTTGGCGACACCCTTCGGAACTCAACACTACGTCACGGTAGTGGGTCGAGACTTGGTCTGCCCCAAAACAACCTGCGCTCACAAGTGGCCCACGCCATGTCAACGGGTACCGGTGTTAACGTCCGAGATTGGAGATTCCCGTTCATCGACTTCGCTGTCTACGGAATTCTTCCAGAGGACCCGAAAGAAGCCGTCTCAGTCAGGAGGCGCTCTCTTCGGTTCTACTATGATACAGCCACTAAAATGCTGTACCGACGCTCCTACGATGGACTTCTCCTTCGATGTTTGTCCAACGAAGAAGCAGCCGAAGCTTTTCGAGAAGCTCATGATGGAACCTGCGGGACCCATCAACCTGGTCCTAAGTTGCAGGATCGACTGCGACGCATGGGCTACTACTGGCCAACCATGGCCACTGACGCTGTTGAATATGCTAAGAAGTGCCATGCGTGCCAGCTTCACGCAGACTTCATTCATACACCGTCCGAACCACTACGTCCCACAGTCGCCTCCTGGCCCTTCGAAGCTTGGGGAATGGACATTGTGGGACCGATCACCCCTCCTTCATCGAGAGGACACCGCTTCACCCTAGCAATCACCGACTATTTCTCGAAATGGGCAGAAGCAGTTCCACTGGCAGAAGTGAAAAGCTCCAGGGTGATTAGCTTCATCAAGCACCACGTCATCTACCGTTTCGGGGTACCCCGGAGGATCATCCACGATAATGGTCCTCAGTTCATCAGCCATGCTTTCAGTCGATTCTGTGACAAGAATCGCATTCAAAACATGGCGTCAACCGCCTACAATCCGGCAGCAAACGGATTGGCCGAGGTGTTCAACAAGACTATCGTCAGGCTACTCAAAAGGTCGTGTCATCCAATAAACGCGACTGGGATGAAAAGCTCGGCGAATGCCTTTGGGCCTACCGCACAACGGTACGAACCCCGACGGGCAATACACCATTCTCCTTGGTCTACGGGAGCGAAGCGGTACTGCCTCTTGAGATTCAGATACCCTCACTCCGCGTAGCAATCACAAACGAACTCACAGAAGAAGACAATCAACGTCGTCGTCTGTGGGAACTAGAGGCACTCGATGAAAAGCGTCTCCTAGCTCAACAGCGCATCGAACTCTACCAAGCCCGTATATCACAGGCTTTCAACAAGAAGGTCAAGTAGAGGACTTTCCAAGTTGGCGACCTGGTTCTGGCAGTCAGGAGGCCGATGGTGTTGACTCACAAGACACCAGGAAAGTTCGAGCCCAAGTGGGAAGGACCTTTTATCATCGAGACGGTATACTCAAACGGTGCTTACCGCCTCGCCAAACCCAATGGAGACTTGTTCATGATGTCCATCAACGGCAAGTTCCTAAAGAAGTACTACTCTTGACATCTTTTCAGACATGTACTTCCACTCCACAAAATCATACGCTTCCGGAGCCCAACTGTTCCGTGGCATCCTCCAGTAGAAGAGCAACCACGTCCACATCACCTCTGAGTTGTTCCCCTACACCCTACAAGGCGAAATCTTACACCCCGTAAGACTACGCTATCCTTCATGTTTACCACGTCCACATTACCTCTGAGTAAACATCCCATACAGACAACCCCCGCGTTGCCGTACATTGATCGCAGAACTTCCACGTCCACGTTACCTCTGAGTAGTTCCGTGTATCCCCCAGAGTCATTCCTACCACGTCCATAATACCTCTGAGTAGGAAGATTCTATCATTTGAACCCCATATTTGCCACGTCCATATCACCTCTGAGCAAACATGAGGGTTCTCTCAAACTTATTATCTGTACCTAAAATCAAGGTACGCAAAAGATAATAGGTCCACACAAACCGTCAAAGTTCATGACAAGCAAAAATAAACACATCACAGAAAATGGTGTACTTCTTTATTTCTAGAAAAGGAGAGTAAAGGATTACACTATCCCCAGCAAGAGTTGCAAATACACAAAAAAACAGAGATTACAAGCCCTAAATATCCCCAGGGTTGGCGGAAAGCTCTGCAATTCGGCGTTTCAAGTCTGCCGCCTGAGTCTCCACAGTCGCCAAGACTCGACGTTCAGCTTCTTGACGCATCGCTTCAACAGCCTCAACAAAATTTTCATTCTCGTGCTTCTCATCAAGCTGCTGTCTCTGCTGAGCCGGGGTAAGAGCCCGGTGAGTGAAAGCTGCTTCCTCCTTCTTGAATGCTACGTGTTCAGCCTGGACACGTTCGGCGTCCAATAGGAGTCGGGCCCGCTGGTCCTCAAGGCGGCGAATCTGGGCGTCAATCTCCGCGATATTAGCATCCAACGCAGCTCGCGTCTCCACTGTCTCCCGTGTAGACTGAGATAACCGCTCCACTGCAGCTTCAGTCTCAGCCACTTTGCGTTTCCAGACACTCACAGTGGCCTGGTAGGAAGACACAGTTTCGGCGAGCAACTTCTCCTTCTCCGCATCTATCAGGACGGAGAGGTCATTCCGCCGGATGCGCCCTAATTCAGAAAGCCGCTGGTCCAACTCAGCCACCGTGGCTTCCAGAATGTCGGCCATATGCTCGTGGCCCGGGTGAATACGGATCAAGTTGATATGAGGCAATGCCAGAGTTCTTGCCGTCGCAAAGCTCCCATTGGCGTCCATCACTGTCGACACCCCCCTCTGCAGCATCTTGTACACTGCCTCAACGATGAATTTCACATATTCATCTGCGTCCGCCAGCACCTGTGGCGTCATGACAGGAGTTGGAGGAGCTACCCTAGTTGGCGGACCGCAAGAAGACCCGCCGACCTCAACCTGCGAGGCTTGAACCTCGGCATCAATAGGCTCTTCATCAACAGGGGCTGGGCTACTAGCCCGAGGAGCCAAGGGAGCAGAAGGAGCCGACACAGTTGTTGAGATAGTACCCCAAGTGGAAGGAGCAACAGAGGGTTCCATCACACCCTTACCCTTCCCAAACTTGGAACTACCACCGATGTCAGCGACCACCTCTCCAGTCCCCAACGTGCTATCAGCAGGCAATACCTCCCCTGGTAGAACGGAGAGATCAACACTTGTCTCCTGACCCGCCCCAGGAGTCGGGACCGTCAAACGAGTCTCTTCATCAAATCCCTCTACAGGGACAGGATCTGTCGCTACCTCCTGGCCGGTAGCCACCTCAGCTTCCGCTGCTGAGTCCGGGGTAGGGCTCGGCAATGTTACAGCCGACCTCCCCTCATCATAACAAGGAGGGGAATCAACCCTCTCCTCTGTTCCAACCATCTCTGTTGCCCCCGCAACAGACTCTTGCAACTCTGGAGCAATGTCATCTGAAGACGACGAACTCCAATCCGCTTCATCATCACGAAGCCCCGTGTCAGCTGGACCCTCAACGTCCAAGGCCCTCACGGCAGCTGGCACTACCCTGGAAGTTGCTGCAACCTCTGCATCTCTTTCAACAAAGTCTGGAGGCAGTAAAACCTCTGCATGAACATCTCCAGGACTCTCCTCCATTGGAGACATTACCATCGGAGGGATACGCTCGTCAGAAGAGCTTGCTACCTCCTTCGGTTTACTGATACCCGGTTTTGAAACTCGGGTCTTCTTCTTCGATGATCCCTACAAGAAGAAGAGCACAAGTCACCAAAATGACAAGATAAGTCAAAATTACGAAGGACTCCTTACCTCAGCAGGAGCTGATTCCACTGGCGGTACAGGTGGCACCCCCGTGGCCTTTGGAGTCGTCGTCTTTCTCGACCTCTTTGGTGCAGACGAGCCGGCTTCCGCGTCAGCCCGCCTCTTCCCAATAAGGGGATCCCTCACCGATGCTGCAGCAGCGGCCCAATATCCCGCCAATTCTGGTGGACGATATGACCGAGCCGCCATCAACATATTCGCCGTGGCCTCCAGCTGAGTTCCAATAATGAAGCTAGTCTCTCTATCATAACCTTGAGACGCAGTGTTCATTGTGCAATACAGCTTAGCTGCCGAATACAGGACCTGTGGCCGAGGGTTGCTAACGGGCGCCGTAAACTGAACACCAGTGCACCCGGCATTGTAATATTGCCAGCCCCGGGCTCTATCCAGCAAACTACCGATGAACCCCAGACTGTTACTGGGATTCCGTAGCATTAGCTGGGTATAGCCAAACTGGCGAGCAAACCGGCTGGCAGATATGGTTCCAGATAACACTTATTCTGGTTCCGATAGACCAAGTGAGAAGGTCGAATACTTTGCAGCCAACGAAAACCCTATTTCGGCAGAGTAATCGCGTCTTCACCGGAGTCGACTAAATCTTGGTCAGCCTCGAAGTCTTTGAAGATAGGGCTAACCTTGACAATCTCCCACCCCTGAAGGTAGGACAAAACTCTCCTACAAACAGGGACGCCAGTGTGTAACCACTTTCTCTTGTAGAAGCGGCGGATAAAGGCATCTCCTTCAACATGATCCTCCTCCGGACCTAGACTCATCACATTTGGATGATGCAGAATCAGCCATCCCATAAGATAATGGAATGGCAGTTCAGCCTAGGGAAAGTTGTCATTTTTTCCTCTCCCCTGGATCACGTCATCAGCATAAGTCCTCAAACCCCGCAACAGGTTACACACCATCGCGGGGAGGAGAGCTAAAGGACGTCCAAAAGCCAACTTTACGGCAGGCAAGATAAGGCTCCGGTGTACCCTCTCTACTGCACCAGATCCGCCCGCAAACACACAATCTCGGAGCCATATCATCAAGTATGCCGTCAGCACCGCCTTAGACGACATCCGGTGCGCGCAGTGCCAGAAGCAGCTATACGCGTTCTCGCCATTCTCATTGGAACGAGGAGTCCTCTCGTCCAGCCGACTTATCTCAGAAGTCACTTCCGCAGGTTTCATCCCTTGCGGAGTCGTAAACCGGATCCTCGAGGGGTCCGCCAAATCCTGCTTGAAAATATAATCCCTCCAAGCAGTCACATGAGGCTGGGTCTTGCCTTTGTCCTTCCGGTGCATCAAATAATGATGGCTCGCCACTTCTTTGAAAACGGCCATCATCTTCGAGTCCTTATTTTTCAGAACCTGGATCTCTTCGTTCGACGAAAAATATTCCTCGTACGGTTCTAAGCCCCAGGGAAGCTTGGACACTTCGTACATCTCGTGGAGAGCCAACCCCAACTCTCTCACTGGAGTGTAGAAGGTGCCAGTCTGGGTATTGAACAGTTCCAAGAGTGCAAGGAACATAGGCTTATTGAGATCCACGCCAGCCTGTGTGGCACGGATAGCGGCTGTCAGCCCAATCTCCCTTAAGCTCAGCCTTGAACTTCGAAAGCACCCAAACGGTCAACTCGTCCCACCTCGAGATATGATGACACCAACCTTCGACCCTAAAGCCACCTTTCGAATACGTGACCCTCGATATCAGCATCCGACTTGCGAAGGTTGAGGCACTAAAGGCAAAAGTGTCATTTGGGACTTCACTGTAGAGGCTCCCAGGACGCAAAGTTCGGCAATTGAACGAGGGACCGGTTCGTGAAGCAGCCAGGGTATCCCTCTGATTCGAGGTAGCATCAATCGAAAGAGCACCCCCTAGGGCTCCCCCCTGAGAAGGAGTAAGATCCCAGGGCATCCTTCTCTTCGAAGCTAAACGGTAGAAGGCCGTCAGCGGCAACTGACGGTCAAGTTGTCGCATGTACAGTACCATGCCTTTTGCAGAAAAGAACCAGTCTTCTTTGACCTTCAGTATCTTCGCTTCAGTGGAGATCAGGCGGTCGCCGAACAAAAAGGCGGGTTTCAAGAAGGTCACAACCTCGGATTCAGCAGATTTCAGTTTTCCACTCTCCATCATACTCTGGAGGAAAGTCGGCAACTGGTTCTGGATCTGCAGCACCCTCTCAGGAGGTTGATCCTGTAAGATAACACCCTTGGCAGGGTTGACAACCGCCTTATCAAAATCAACTCCCATTTGACAAAGGGAAGCATCCAGAAGGACCTCATTCAGCAAAGGAATTGTCATCGATATTGGCACAACAAAAATCAAAAGTCAGGCAAAAAGACAAAGTGTGTTAAAGCAACCTGGCGCATCATCTGGGTTTAAACCCATGCGCCTCAGTAAAAAGCTTCGGCGCATCATCAGGGTGTAAACCCATGCGCCTCAGTGAAAGGCTTCGACGCATCATCAGGGTGTAAACCCATGCGCCTCAGTGAAAGGCTTCGGCGCATCATCAGGGTATGAACCCATGCGCATCAGCAAATGGCTTCGGCGCATCATCAGGGTATGAACCCATGCGCATCAGCAAGAGGCTTCGGCGCATCATCAGGGTGTAAACCCATGCGCATCCGCAGTTAAACCTCGGTGCACGATAAAGGCCTAAACCTATGCACGTCGGCGGGGTAAAACCTCGGCGAGGACAGAAGTCCATACGCGTCGGCAGAAGAAAGTTAGGGCACACCAACTCAGTCGCACGATCCAAGGATTGTCTGAACAAAGAGAGTAGTGGAAGAGACGACACCCACCCGTCACAGTGGGTCGAACGTCGGCTGGAGTCACAATGCTGATGGGAGCATCCTCTTCGGCATACTCCGCTGGCTCCTTTCCCTTGCCAGCACCGCCGCGAGGAGTCTTGGGAGCCATTTCTTTGAGAGAAAAAAAGTTAGGGTTTTTTGAAGAAGAACTCTAAACAAAGCAAAAGCAAGGAGAAGAAGAACCCTCTCTCTCCATCTCTCGCCTATTTATAGGGCTTGGTCGCACGCGTGAATCGATGATGTGTGATCTCAGCCGTCGCCTCGGGTTCTGTGAAAAGATAACCACAAATAAAACCAAAAAAGATCATCATTAATCTTTTTTTAGGTTACCGAGGCGTCATCATTTGCACTAACTGAGCGGAGCATGCACCCCATCACTGACGCGCGGAGTATCTATGCGCCCTGACGGTCATGCGCCTCCACTACCATGCTTCTTATTCAAAGTATTCCAAAACTTGTCCAAAAATTTTGAAAACTTTGAAGGGGGTCTTGTAGAAGCATGGAATTTCAGAGCTAGAAAGTCTATGCGCCAGACTACATGCGCCAAAGCTTGGACAAAGTACTTCACAGCAGAAAGCAACAAATATAGACATTGAAAGAAGACTTTTTATAACATATAAAAGTCTATTACATGTCTAAGAAAGACTGTACAAAGGAGAATTTCTACAAAAAAAAGATCCTAAGTCTACAACCAGCAATCAACATGCGCCCTCAGCCAGGCGCATCCCAACATGCGCCCTCAGCCAGGCACATCCCAAGATGCGCCCTCAATCAGGCGCATCCCACCATGCGCCCTCAGCAAGGCGCATCCTTTTCAGCAGCTCAGTTATGTGCATCCTCAGTCATGTGCATCCCTTTGGCAACTCAGTTATGTGCATCCCTTCAGCAGTCCAGTTATGTGCCGCTCTTCCAGCCAGGCTCACCGTCGTCTAAATGCTTCGACTAATGAAGCATTTATTGAGCAGAACGAGGGTGGCAATCAACCCTCTAGCCCAGGAAGGGAAAAAAACCACAAGCCAACCTGTGGCCAGGGGAGGCTTCGAAAGAGCCTCCAAACACCAATGAAGACCGTGATCGAAACCGCGGCCAAAGGAGCAGCTTTCAACACAACCAGAATGGGCTACACCCATTTTGAAGGAAGAAAGAGCCACCAAAGCCGCAGCACCGCAATTCCGATCTACGGCTCTTCCTGCACAACGAAGACGAGGCCCGAGTATCCCTATCTTTGGATGCAACAGGCACCTTCCGCCTGCCTCGGAAGCCCTCGACTCCGACTTTTGGATGTAACAGTCACCTTCAAGTGCATCAACAAAGACACTGCGTCGCATCTTCACTCTCGGGAGCATCTCGTCAACAGAATGCATTCGAGTACACAAGTTCATGTCGAAAAGACGTGAGAGAACGAGAAGCAAACCTTCTCTCCATGCCACTATTTATAGGCCGGGCAAATCAAACCCACGCGCCAAGTGGATGGCTCTCCGAATTCCGTGCAATGAATTTGCATTAAATGGATGAACCGGACGCTTCGAATTCAGCCAAGTCAAAATGGCTATTTAAAGCACTCGAAGAACGTAACAGTTGCACCATCAAAGACGTCTCACGAAGCGGATGCGCCGGCCAGACCGCGCATCACACAGACGCGCCCTTCAACATCAAGCGCATCACACAGATGCGCCCTTCAGTACCAAGCACATCACAGGGGATGCGCCCCCATGCGTCCCCATACGCCTAGTGGAACGCCAACCGATGCGCCCACTCAGCTGTCCATCGAATGTCACAAACATTAAATGCTGAACTGACAGAGTTGGCAGCACGCCTCCCAAAGTCTGAACAGTCGGCAGCTTTTTCATAAGACGAAGCATCGCCAACGTCAGCATCATCATTACTTCCCTCCGACGGCTACTGCCACGTGGCCACCCAACCATCTCGCATGCGCCTCCACGGCCATGCGCCCAAATCTGTATACGCCTCAAAAGCTGTGCGCCTCAGACTTTTCACTGATCCCTAAAGACAGAAGGAAAGTCACTGTTACAACTCTGCATGCGCCCCAAAAGCCATGCGCCCCAGACTTCTCCCTGATCCTAAAAGTCAGGAGTAAAGTCACCACTGAAGCTCTGCATGCGCCTCAAAAGCCATGTGCCCAGAATGGTTTGTGACTCCTAAAGGTTACGAGCCAAAGTCTCCTCATGCGCCCAATCTCAGGCGCATCCTACCAGATCATTCCCCACCAAATCCGAGATCTCCGAGCCATGGGTCGATGACACGTGTCCTTTGACTCAACTTATCCAAGATCTCAGCAACAGAAAGATCTTCTTCTCTGCTACGTGCCGGTTCACAACAGCAACATGAAGAAGTCAACCCCCTCGATCAGGGCGCATCGTCCATGCGCCTCCATCAGCAATCAACACGTGGCGTCCCCGCGTACAGGCGCATTCTACATACGCGCATGAGCAGCCAGCCTGCAAAACTATAAATAGAGGGATCACTTCCTTCTTCCACACGGACCGACCTACGTGCACACATATCAACCTCCACAACGAACAGACAGAGACTTCGCACCACCGGAGAGGCAGATACAGACACTCAACGTCTTCCTCCTCTCAGCAAGCTCCAGCACCCAGAGCAATCCAGACCTTCAGAGAACCGATAACCGTCGTCAGATCGTCAACGGAGTCAACGCATTACCACTCACTCCATCGGCACAAGGGACCCAGATTAAACAAAAGTGTACTCCTAGGACTACGTCTAAGTCCTATATTGTAACACTGTTCTGTTTGTATTGAAATTTACAATCAAAGAATTTTAATGGCAAACACTTATACCGCGTTACAAAGAGATCCCTTTAATTGGTTGATTGAAAGTGTTCCATATCCTTTGACTCTCCTATGTTCCTATGGCGACAACAACATGCTCAACTTTTGGAGATAATAAGCGTAAAATCTTCTTCACAACTCGAACATCTATAACTTTTCTCTCTGTATCTTTAAGGCCGTGTTTGGTAGGAAGGATGAAAAAGTGGAAGAAAGAAAAAATCAAAGAGATACAATTTCCATTCATATGCAAAGGAAATACTATTTCCTTCCTTTCTGTTTGGTAGGATGAAAGGAAAATGGAAGTAATACACTTTCCTTTGTTTGGTATGGAAAGAAAAGTGAAAGAAAAGAAAATAAAGATGAGCATCCACTTTTTTCTTCCTTTGTTTGGTAGGATGGAAGGAAAATGGAAGTAATACACTTTCCTTTGTTTGGTATGGAAGTAATACACTTTATTACCATTTGACTTTATTAAACTATTTTAAATAATATAATTCTTATATGGTATTATTGTAAATTAAGATGAGCATCCACTTTTCCTTCCACTTTTTCTCCCATATTTGGACGGATTGATTTTCTTATGTTAGAAGGAAAAACTAATCTCTTCACTTTTCCTTCCATCCACTTTTCCTTCTATACCAAACAATAGAAAATGTATCATTTTTTTCTCTTTTTCCTTCCCCATTTACCTTCCTTCCACTTTTTTCTCGTACCAAACACACCCTAAGTTTGGAGACAAACTTGTTTCACACGATCCTCTCCTTTGTAGATGGTAGCTAAGATATCCTATACTTGCTTACTTGAACTTGCTTGACATTTTCTTCAAATGTGGGCCGATCTAGTGCTTGATATAAGAAATAAAGAGTCTTCTTGTCATTCTTCCTTGCTTCGTTCAAATACACTTTGATTTTGTCAGTCTCACTTGAAAGCATCCTGGAGAGGGGGATTGAATATGGTTTAACAAATAATTAAGCAAAATTAAGAATGTTAATAGACAATTTAAAATAAGTGCTATAAATGAGCCAAGAATACAAACACCCAATGTATCTAGTATCCTTCGTGAGACACTCAAGTCCTGGAACTCTCTTCGGCTTTAATCAACTATTATGAATTACATTTGCGAGCTTTGATCCGAAGGCCTCGTCGACTTCTTACACACGCGCTTTAATTAGAAGGCCTTGCCAATTTCTACACAAGCTTTAATACGAAGGCTTGCGGACTTCAACCTCTTACAAGAAATGTTGGTGATCTTCTCACAATAATTTGAATATCTCAATTTAAAATTCAATTAAACTCTATCTCAAATAAATTTGGCACATGAAAGCTTTTGTATACGTGGAGAGGTTTGGAGTATAAGATTTTCAAGTGTATGGTACAAGAATTTTAGACTTCAAGAAATTAGAACAAGTGAGGACAAATGGGTTTGTAATATAGCACTCAAAACATCCTCTTAAATAGAGTTGTTATTGTGCATGCGGTATATCCCAGTATACTATCCGCACAGTAACGACTATAAAACTAGTCATTAGAATAAAATAATTTGCGGACTTCAACCTCTTACAAAAAATGTTGGTGATCTTCTCACAACAATTTGAAGATCTCACTTTACAACTCAATTAAACTCTCTCAAATAAATTTGGCAAATGGAAGCTCTTGTATATGCGGAGAAGTTTGGAGTATAAGATTTTCAAGTGTATGATCCAAGAATTTAGACTCCAAGAAAATGGAACAAATGAGGAAACATGGGCTTATATATAACAATTAAAACAGCCCCTAAAAATAGAATTGTTACCGTGCAGGTGGTATATAGCCGATACACTGTCCGCAGAGTAACGACTATAAAACTAGCCGTTGGAATATAACCGTTGCAGTCTGTACAGAGAAGTTTATGACCAGACAATATACCGTCAGTATGCTGCTAAGACATAAACATGAGTAGATTGTTCTATGGAAAGTTTCTTATATATGTGGAGAGGTTTGGAGTATAGGATTTTCAAGTGTATAGTCCAAGCATTTTAGACTCCAAAATTTTTGAACAAATAAGGACAAATGGGTTTATATATATAGCACTCAAAACAACCTCTCAAACTAGAGTTGTTATTGTGCAGACGGTATACCGTCGGTACATTGTTCGCACAGTAACAATTATTAAACAAGGACTACAACATATACATAACTAACCCTAGAAAGATACATGACAAAATGTGTTGTAAATAAAATAACAAATCTACTCTTCAACAAAAATTTTGGCTACAAATTTACAAATAGCCACTCTCTCTTCTCATCTTCCTACTCATACATACTACAAAGTATAAAATATAAGAAAAACAACAACGTGGTATCAAAGCTTGGTATCATGGAAAACAAGTTTTAAGTTTTTTTTTCAAGATTGAACTGTAGAGAAAAACCTAAATGTATTTGCCTTAATAAGAACTTAACCAAAAAGCAAAGAATGCTCCCAATGTTATCAAAATCTTAGTACACAAACCTCTTCTCTTCCCGAAATGAACTTGTTCTATTCTTCTTTGAGTGGATAAATTTTAATTTAAGCTTCAAGAAATTGTTTTCAATTCTTTAGATCTGGTATTTATTTCTTCCTTGACATGGGACAAGGGCTTGGAATATGGACTTGTAAATGCTAAATATTAAGGTTTCTTGACAATGTTTCACAAAATGGGATTAATTGACGTTTAATAGGCTGAGTAGTGGACTACTTTATCTGATTAGTTGGACGGTTGATTAAGCGGAACTTTCTGGTGGCTGTTTAATTGCGATTAATTGCCTCCCGATTAATTGGTAATAGGTCTTAGGTGAACACCTGAGCACTTAATATAGTTTTCATGTGTAAACTTGACCAGTAATTTTTTTTTGGAATTTTTTGACTTTCATCCCACTTACTAATATGAATTTGTACTTACATCCCACTTTTTAATTTTATTTGACTTACGTCCCACTTTTCGTCACGAAAATACTTTTCGTGACAAAATAAATATTTTTCGTGACAAAATAAATACTTTTCGTGACGAAAAATGGGACGTAAGTCAAATAAAATTAAAAAGTGGGATGTAAGTACAAATTCATATTAAGAAGTGGGATGAAAGTCAAAAAATCCCTTTTTTTTTTCTTCTTATAATGGTCATGTGAAATTAATTGTCATTTACATGTATGGACAGGGAACTACAACGAGGGTCGAGTTTGGCGATGGGACTACTGCCGCTGGTCACTCTGATTCGCATGTGATCAAGCGGGTATTTCCATTCACTTATGGGCTACCTTTGGCACATTTCTTGAGGGCAACAGCGAGGGTTCCTGATGCTCAAATCATTACAGAGCATCCTGTTTTCAGGTCTGAATTACATTCTCATCCGTCTGATTTTAATCTTCAACATATATACATTCTGCTGCATTTGGTTTTGCTGTGATTGCCAATTGTTTGCATCTCCAAATAAGGTAGAGATAGTGTGCAGTCCCAACTCTACATCCATATAGACATATAATGTTCGGAGAGGCCGTTGCAGTACAAGATCGGAAGGGAAAGGTTGGACCTAACAGGGTTTGGACTCACAATTAATTAGACTGAAATATTTTCTGTTATAATTGATTGATAATTTTATTGATAGTCCTCTTGGCTTTATATAGCCTTATAGTCAATATCACAATGATGGAATATCCTGTGGCTGTTGATATATTTAGTATGAGAATATGTTATATTTAGTATGGAAATATCCTGGAATATATTATATTTAGTATGGGAATATCCTGAGGACATATTTGGGATGCCAGAGGATATTCCATTGGATATTCTATCATGTAAAGGCTATAATAAAACCTATAAGATTATCAATGAAATTCATCAATCAATCTCAACATGGTATCAGAGCCACCTTTCCACAAACCCTAACCCTAGCCGCCACCAAAACTCTAACCTAACCTTTCCCCCCTCTCCCTCCCTCTCTCCCTCCCCGTTGCCGCTGCCGCTCCTGTTGCCGCTGCCGCTGCAGCTACTGCTGCCGCCGCCGCTGCTGCTGCGGCTACTGCTGCGCCGCTGCATCTACTGCTGCCGCCGCTGCTGCTGCTGCGGCTGCGGCTGCTGCTGCCGTGGCTGCCGCTGTGCGCGCCACCCCCTCTCCCCGCACGTAGGAGAGGACGACGAGGACGAAGGAGACGCCGATGCCTAGGTCTGATGAAATCAGACATGTTCGGATCTAGGAGAGGACGACGAGAACGAACGTGAGTCGTGGAGCAAGCGTGACGTGATCGGAAAAGAAGCATCGATGGGGGCGATCCTCAAGAAGCTGGATGCTACAGATGTTGCGATGTTGTTGAAGTTGATGAAGATGTCGGCTTGTGAGAGCACGACACGAACGTCGCCAAAGTTGGAACTTTCCTCCATCGATATGAAGCTGGACGGACCAGCCACCTATCTGAGTTGGTCACGACGGGTGAGAAGAACCCTTGCAGGAAAGAACCTGGAGGGATTCTTGACGGGTGAGAAGACAGAGCCGGACGAGGGCTCGATAGGACGCGACGAGTGAAAATCCACTCATTTGGTGATTTACATCTGGCTTCTCAATTCCTTAGTCCAGTCTATTGCCTCCACAGTAGATGACATTGAGATGGTGAGAGACGTGCGGAGAAGTTGAGGAGAACCTATGATGGTGTGGAGAACAACTTACGGATCTTCCAGATAAAAGGGAAGATCGACGACACCGTACAGGGAGAGAAGACGGTGCAGGAGTACGCCACAGAGTTGGAGTGTCTCTGGCTGGATTATGATCACTCCTCAAAACGGACAAGCTGCGGGAACCCAAAGTGCAAGGAGAGACATGTGTGTCTGCAGGAGAGGACGATGAAATTTCTCAAAGGGATGACTACAGCATTCGCACAGAGGACAACCTTACTCCTCGCCCAACCAGAGATTCCTAGTCTCGAGGAGGCTATCTCAGCCATGATCCAGGAGGAGACGCGCATCAGACTACAGGCGGGGACATGTGGTCCCCCCGAAGCAAAGTCAGCACTCGCGGTTACTAGCTCGAACGACACAGGATCCAAGGGAGAGCTCTGGCAATACAATCGGCAGTGCTACAACTGCGGGGAGATGGGCCATCATCGGTATGTTTGTACCAAACCACCTAAGGAGGGAGACTCAGGTGGTGGACGAGGACGAGGATATATTGGACGTGGTCATAGTCGAGGGGGTCGAGGAGGGTATCGGACAAACCTGCTAGTAGCAGAAGGAAACGGAGGAGCTGCTGGCACCTTTACTGAGGAGGATCAGGCACTGCTGGACATACTGGAGAGAAAGCATAGAGCGTCAGCCAAGGGAGACAGGAGGAGTGGAACAAAGGAGGCATCCACCCCATTCTTCGTTGGAGGCAGCGCCGCTATGTATGCTCACCCATCAGAAGGTACTGACGAGTCACTTGCTCTTGCATCTATGTCTTCCCTTAGAACGTCAGACTGGATTATCGACTCATGAGCATCTCGGCATGTGACCGAGAATGCTAGTGAGTTTTCTTCATATACTCACCTAGCATCAGTAGACACCATTCAGACTGCAGATGGCACTTTCCAGCCAGTGGTCGGTAAGGGTACTGTTAATTGTACAGGTTCAGTAAGATTATTCAATGTTTTACATGCTCCATCCTTTCCAGTCAGTCTTCTGTCTATTTGTTCTATAATTCTTCAACTTAAATGCATTGTTTCTTTTGATATTCCTAAGGTGATCTTCCAGGAGAAATGGACAGGACGAAGACTTAGGACTGGCACTTGGCATGAGGGACTGTGGTACCTAGATCGAGAAAGACCGGACTCAGCATTGGTATCTGTGGCAGAGAAGACTGGAATGGGAGAGCTGCAGCAGAGGACTGAAGATACTTTGATACTTCATCATAGGAGGATGGGACATTCTTCCTTTGATACTCTAAGTAAGTTATATCCATAGATTTATGCAAAAACAAATAAACAGAAATTAGTATGTAATGCATGCGAGTTAGGAAAACTTACTAGAAGCTCATATATTGGTACTGGTCATAAGAGCTCTTTTGCTTTTGAGGTAGTACATTCTGATGTTTGGGATCCATGTGCTACTAATACTATGAATGTGTATAAGTACTTTGTTTCCTTTATTGATTGTGCATCTCGTGTCACCTGGCTGTATCTGATGAAAAATAAGAGTGATGTATTTGCCTATTTTTGGGATTTTCATAAGCATGTCCAGATTCAGTACAATGCAGTGGTGAAGGTACTGAGGTCTGACAATGGAACAGAGTATACTAACAAGACGCTTGCAGAGTACTTGTCAGCACATGGAATACAACATCAGACCACTTGTGCATATAAACCAGCACAAAATGGAGTAGCAGAAAGGAAGAACCGACACCTTCTAGAGACCGCAAGAAGTATGATGATCGACATGAATGTCCCACAAAATCTATGGGGCATGCAGTATTGACAGCAGCTCAACTTATCAACATGATGCCTTCAAAAATCCCGGGATGGAAGTCCCCATGTGAAGTATTGCGAGACAATAATAGTGGGATACTTCCACTGAAGGTGTTCGGATGTGTGTGTTTTGTGAAAGACAACAGACCATCAGTTGAAAAACTTGACCCTAGAGCGATCAAGTGCATCTTTGTGGGCTACTCAACAACTCAAAAAGGGTATGTGTGCTAGAGTCCAGTAGAGAAGAAGAAGTTTGTTAGTATAAATGTTCACTTTCGGAAGCATGAGCCATATTACCGCCAGGAGGGAACTTCACACAACACGCCTAATACTACCAGTATAAGGCGAGAGGGGGAGATGGAGAACTTGGTGGTAACCGATTTAGAAGTTTGGCACAGAGGCACGGTTGAGGAGGAACATAAAGGTGAAGCGGAACAGGGAGGGAGATGAGAAGTGTTAGACCTACGGCTCAGGGGGGGTTACTTACCTATAGCAGAAGAGAGAAGCAAACTACATGACCAGTACATACAGTACCAGTGCTAAGTCCCCTGCCTGCGTCTGTCCCAACTCCTGAGACACCTACACCGCCATCCTCCTCATCTACACCACCATCCTCCTCAGGTGATATCATTCCTCCTACATCTTCCACACCACTATCTACACGAAGGACTACTCGCAGTAATGCGGGAAATCCTCCGGACAGATATGGTTGGGATCTTGCTAAGTTTGTTTCTTATGACCATATCTCTTCTTCTCATGGAGCATTTATAGCATCTTTGGATAGTATTACTGTACCTAACAATTGGCAGGTTGCCAAGAACGATCCAAAGTGGAAAACGGCGATGTACGAGGAGTTGGGAGCTCTTGAGAAGAACCATACTTGGGAGCTAGTGAGACTGCCAGAAGGGAAGAGAGCAGTCGGATGCAAATGGATTTTCACGGTGAAGCAGAACCCAGATGGACAGGTTGAGCGCTACAAAGCTCGACTGGTGGCAAAATGATACAGTCAGACGTACGGCATTGACTATGACGAGACCTTTGCACCAGTGGCAAAGATGAGTATTGTCAGGACCTTGATCTCTCTGGCAGCCAATGGAGGATGGAAGCTACACCAACTGGATGTGAAGAATATATTTCTTCATGGGGATCTAGTGGAGGAGGTGTACATGAGGATGCCACCAGGATTCGGCACCAATCAGACAGAAGGCAAGGTCTGCAGACTGAAGAAGTCCCTCTATGGACTGAAGCAATCTCCTCGAGCATGATTTGACAGGTTCAGGAGAGCAATGATAATGATGGGATATCAGCAGATCAATGCTGATCATACTGTCTTCTTCAGACGAAGTGGAGGCCATATCACCATGCTTGCGGTGTATGTAGATGATATGATTATTACCGGCGATGATGAGCAGGAGATCGCCCAACTCAAAGGGAAGCTTGACAAGGAGTTCGAGGTGAAGGATCTTGGCCCTCTTCGATACTTCCTCGGGATTGAGATTGCTCGAGATACAGAGAGAATTGTTCTTTCTCAGAGGAAGTACGTACTGGACCTGCTTACGGAAACATGGATGATGGGATGCAAACCAGCTATGATACCGATAGACCAGAAGTTCAAACTGGATGCTGAAGCTGGAGAACCAGTTGACCGGGATATATATCAGAGATTGGTGGACAAGTTGATCTACTTGAGCCATACTCGACCTGATATCAGCTTTGCGGTCAGTGTAGTGAGCCGCTATATTCATGACCCCCGGAAGGGTCATATGGACGCAGCGTACCAGATTTTGAGGTACTTGAAGGGAGCTCCCGGGAAGAGACCGTTTTTCAGAAGAAATAATCATGTGAGCATCGAGGGCTATGTGATTCTGACTGGGCTAGCTGTGCTGATGACAGGAGATCTACATCGGGATACTGCATATTTGTAGGAGGCAACTTGGTCTCTTGGAGTAAGAAGCAGTCAGTGGTTGCTAGATCAACAGCTGAAGCAGAGTATAGAGCTATGGCCTTGGGAGTCACCGAGCTATTGTGGTTGAAGAATATGCTGATGGAGCTGAAGCTGGACCAGGGAGCCAAGATGAAGCTATGGTATGACAACCAGTCAGCTATTAGTATTGCCAACAATCCAGTACAGCATGACAGGACCAAGCATATCGAGATTGACAGATTCTTCATCAAAGAAAAGCTGGATGGTGGACTACTAGAGCTGGGCTATGTTCCAACCAAATATCAGGTAGCAGACGGATTGACCAAGGGACTTAACTCTATCAGCATGATGAGATGATGTGACAAGATGGGGTTAGTAAATATCTTTCGCCCATCTTGAGGGGGAGTGTTGATATATTTAGTATGAGAATATGTTATATTTAGTATGGGAATATCCTGGAATATGTTATATTTAGTATGAGAATATCCTGAGGAAATATTTGGGATGCCAGAATATGCCACAGGATATTCCATTGGATATTCTATCATGTAAAGGCTATATAAAGCCTATGAGATTATCAATGAAATTCATCAATCAATCTCAACAGTGGTATATTCTGGCATACCAAATATGTCCGCAGGATATTCCAATATCCTTTATGCTAATATAATCTACTAAATATGACATACTAAATATTCCAACACTCCTCCTCAAGATGGACGAAAGATATTCACTAAGCCCATCTTGTCACATCCTCTAATCATGCTCACAGAGGTAAGTCCCTTAGTCCGTCTGCTAAATGATCCCTGGTCGGAACGTGGCCAAGCTCCAGCAATTCGTTATCCAGCTTCTCTTTGATGAAGAACCTATCAATCTCGATGTGTTTGGTCATGTCATGCTGTACTGGATTGTTGGCGATACTAATAGCTGATTGGTTGTCACACCACAACTTCATCCTGGCTCCTTGATCCAGCTTCAGTTCTACCAGTATGTTCTTCAACCATAGCAGTTCTGCAACTCCCAGGGCCATATTTCTGTACTCTGCTTCCGCTGTCGATCTGGCCACCACAGACTGTTTCTTACTCCTCCAGGAGACTAGGTTGCCTCCTACGAATATGCAATATCCTGAGGTAGATCTTCTGTCATCGGCACAGCTAGCCCAGTCGGAATCACAGTAGCCTTCAATGCTCACATGATTGTTCTTGAATATCAGCCCCTTCTCGGGGGCACCCTTCAAGTACCTCAAAATATGGTACACTGCATCCATATGACCCTTTTGTGGGTCATGCATGTAGCGGCTCACCACACTCACTGCAAAGCAAATATCAGGTCGTGTGTGGCTCAGGTAGAACAACTTGCCCACCAGTCTCTGGTATCTGTCTCGATCAACTGGGACTCCAGTCTCGGCCTCCAACTTGAACCTTTGGTCTATTGACGTTGCTGCAGGTTTGCACCCCAATATCCATGTCTCTGTAAGAAGGTCTAATGCATACTTCCTCTGAGAAAGAACAATCCCCTCTGCGTCTCGAGCGATCTTTATCCCAAAGAAGTAGCGAAGAAGACCAAGGTCCTTCACCTCAAATTCCCTACCAAGCTTCCCCTTGAGTAGGGCGATCTCCTGCTCATCATCTCCTGTGATAATTATGTCATCCACATACACCGCAAGCATGGTGATGTGGCCTCCACTCCGTCTGAAGAATACAGTATGATCAACATTGATCTGCTAATATTCCATCCCTATCATCGCCCTCCTGAATCTGTCAAATCACGTATGAAGAGACTGCTTTAGTCCATAGATGAACTTCTTCAACCTGTAGACCTTGCCCACTGTCTGGTTGGTGCCGAATCTTGGTGGTATCTCCATGTATACCTCCTCCACCAGATCCCCATGAAGAAATGCATTCTTCACATCCAGTTGGTGTAGCTTCCATCCACCGTTCGCTGCCAAAAAAATCAGGGTCCTGACAGTACTCATCTTTGCGAGTGGTGCAAAGGTCTCGTCATAGTCGATGTCGTACGTCTGACTATATCATTTTGCCTCCGGTCGAGCTTTGTAGCGCTCAACCTGTGTCACGCCCTGCTCCCGTAGGAGCGATCTTCCTCGCTAAGGCGTGATGCCGCACGAGCCTAGATTGCGCTCGTGCAAGGCGGGTTCCATAACGGCCAATTTCAGCGGCTGCGACGGGGTCGTCGCACAGAAGTCCCATGCAGAGACATTGAATAATAGCAGCGAAAACTAGAACAAAACACAAGTCATTCAAAAGAAGCTCTTTATTGATATTGAAGCAAAGGTTACAATGGGGCGCAAGGCCAAGATTTACAAGTCTCTCAAGCTCACTCATCTCACATTACAAGTCACTCAAGCTCTCTCTCATCTCTCAATACAAGCCTTGAGCCAGCGGATGCTTTGGAAGGCGACGTCCATATATTATGTCCCGTATAAGTCTCGAATCCATGCGGCCGCACGCTTCGAATCGCCAAGGAACTCCATGCCTCGACGCATCCAAGCAAGCTCCGCGCCACGAGCTTCTACCTGTACCTGCACATAAAAACTATGTGGGTGTCAGTACTCAACTGTACTGGTGGAATGAGCTCCTCGTCCATCCATACAAAACCGACACGTTTCATTTAATTTGTGCAACTTAGTCCCTTTATGATTGTCTTTCTACTCTAGCCTTAGGATCAGTTTCAGGACAGACGTCTTGGCCTATTTTGTGTCTCAAGGCCATCCCGTACTTGCAACATCAACGTTAACCTATCAAGTCGTGTTTGCCTTACGGCCCAAAATCAGAGACGCAACTACACGATAGACTCCATTTTCGTGTGACATTGCTACAAACCCTTGCTGAGACCGTGCCTCGCAACTCAGCGAGACTTAACCATATCGCCGCCTCGCGACCCTTGCTACTTTGATCACCAACTGACCCAAATCGAGACTTGTGAACTTAGTGTCACTTAACCAACTTGCCTTGTGGCGATTCCTGACTTAAACTCGAACAACTCAAACCCAACTTATGCAACTCACATGTCAACACTTGAGACTCGACGCCACATCTCGTGCCGAAGCACGACGCCTATGTTGAAGCCAAATCTTAGGCCCAGACTTTGTGTTCCAACTTGTACACACATTCAACTCGACTCAATCCAAAGGCATACATGCGGATAGCCGCTATTTGCCGACATCTATATGAACTTGGCCACTAGCATCACAAGCTATCCTGCGACGTATAGCTTTGTTAAATCGGGGACCTTTCAACGCAAGTAGCTAGCTCCGTTGCAAGCCCCCGCTTTAACCCGTGCTAAAATCTTATGCACGACTATACCCTGTTTCCTCATAGGTCGAGTCGGTCCCATGGCCCAGGGTTGCCACTCGAGAAAACATCGTCCTTGTCGACAAGTTGTCCATGACCATGCAAGACTCGACTCAAACTGACGTCTCACACAGTCATCCTTCTTTTCAGTGTTACCCTCTCTTTCAAACCAAGATCAAGACTTCTATCCTTGAGATCTCTCGATGACCCACGGTCGCGAGCCTTCTCCCTTGATGCCCTGTCCTTTTTACTCAACTTATCGAATGACTATTTGATAGCCCCTTTTTCCATACTCACTTTAAATCAACCGTGGCTCGTGCCTCAAACACTAAGTCCGTGCATCGTGCCTTAAACCGACTTGTGTTCCGTGCGATACTATCGTCCAACTCATACTCCATATGACTAGCTTCGAGACCATAGGACTTCATGGCTATACTCAGCCGTAGAACTCGTGGGACCGTGCTTGCTACTACTCCGATAGCCTAACCTGACTTGCCTAACTTAACTTTGCAACAACTTGAAGAGCAAAGGCTGCGTCAAGCTTTGCCTTGATGGAACGTGTCGTGCACGCGTTCGACTTCAAACGACCAAGTCATTGGGTGTCTAGACTTGGGTCACAATATGTTCAACGCAACTTAACTCATGGGCAAACCAAGGCTATGCCAAACCTTGGACGATGGAACCGTGCATGCTTTATAAAGCATTCATGCGGGCGACGCCTATGACTTAGGCTACGTCATAACTTCGCCGACTCAACCAACTTTCCTTCTCCCAAGCCACGGGACGAAGGATCGAGTGTCATTTTCAAAGCCCACCATGCACCAACTCTAAGACGGCCGTTGGACCTTTCCATATTCTAACTCAATTCGACCCGTCGGGATTTATTCCCTTATCTATGTGAATTCGTCTCTTTTATTATCAAGCCTACTTGTGCAAGTTGAAAACATGCGATTTATTATGTGAAGGCTAAGATGAGGCAAGTTCACCGAAACTACCCCACCTGAGCGAGCGGTCGCCTCGACCGAGCGATGTCTTCGAGCAGCCGTTGCAAGGCTAAGTCCGAACGCCGTCGGTGTTCCGATTTCTCCGATTGACTGAGCGGGACGGGGCACTACATCATATACCACTCAGAAAAAGTTTCGTCCTCGAAACTAACTGAGTACTTACTCATTAACTTGTCACTCGATTCAACATCCTACGTCTCTCGCGCACATTTTTCCTATACATTTCTCGAATCCGAGCCACGATCGTGCTACCCTCAATCCTTTCTTCAAAACTTATGATCTCAAAATCCTCGACACTTCCCCATTCCTCAAGTCTCATTTGATTCAACGTATCACTTAGTTGGATCGTGCACATATTTTAGGCGTCTCCAAAATACATGTATTTCAGCCAAGTCTCGTGATAGCGAATCCCGCCATCACCACTCGAGTCGAATCGTGCACATATTTAAGCTTCCCTGATATACATGCATGTCAACCGAGCCTCGTGAGTGGTGCCTCCACAATTCCTATCGCCCTGCACCGGGACGTCTGACTAATCGTTAGGCTGTCTTTCCGTCAGTATTGGAATCATAGTTCCCAAACAACGATATCAACACTGACCCCATCCTAAGGTCAAACCAAGTTGATAGTACGGGATTTTCTACCCAAGCTCGCATCACTCCGATTTCTAAACATCGAGCATAGATTTCCTACACACATCCCAACGTTCGTCGCACGGGGTCTGAGTCATTCAGCAAAGCCGTCCTATCGTAAGTTCACTCAACCAAATCTTTGACACATCAATATCGCTCGACCAGCAAGCCATTTCTCATAGTCTATCTTTTCGAACACGTTCGACATAATCCACCCATCAATCCTTCTAAGTTAAGCACGCTACGACACAATTCATCACTAAACCGAAATTCACATTTCATATTTCCTAAGCCATTCATCCCAATTCACATATTCGATCATGAGGTCGTCTAGCTTAACAATATGTTGCACCCCGATCTTACGCGATTCAGATTATCCACGGTGGGCATGAATCACCATGCACGCTCCCGTGGGATAGTCATCCTCATCGGGACGTAACTCTTGTTTTATGTCTAGACAAATTCATTCTCGATGCGCGGATTAGACCTACTCAATCAAGTTTATTTCATTCATCGATCGCAAGTCTAAACATCCTCACATTTTCCTTCGCATCAAACCGACAAGTCAAGATAATCAAATTTGCCGCGTCATGATTTTCCGAGTTCGATCATTCCCGCGACATGAATCACCACGTCAACGCTCACGCGGAATGATCGTCCCAAATCCGACGCGACGCATGTGCGAGGCTGGAGTTGCGTTCGCGCAAGACAAGAATGTTGACGCTGTGGTTATACGCGTAACCATCTAGACACAATCATTTTCATCCAATATCCATCTCAATCAAAGGCCTAAGTATTGCATCCAACCGAACAATAACACTTGCACGATCGTCATTCGCCGAGTCAGAGTACCCCCGAGTTATCGCATATCGATCTTTGATACGCCTCAATACCATCGACAATATGCGTAACCTGACGATCTTCCTTTGTAACTAATTTCGAGTCGTGCGAATGATGCTATCGTCCAACTGGATAATCTTCTCGACATTCAAATTCAAGTTCGATCATTATCCCTCGAATCATTCACAACATCAATTTCCTCAAATCCAAATTCGCGTATTGTTCATCCGTCTATCTTAAGTCATCGACCAACGTTTTTCCTCAATTCGTATCGTTCCTTGCTAACTCAAATCATCGAGCAACATTCAATCCAATCCTTAGAGTCATTCGCGTAACTTCAAAATCAAACCTTTCATGCACGCTATCTACCTGTCGTGCTAACTTTTCATATACGATCCGTATCAATTTCCTTGATCAATTCATCCATTTGTACACCCTAACTTTTCCTCGATTCAGTTTCACCTACTCAGTCATTTTCGTGTTTCATACTTCGCACAATCCTCAATCCCGTGCACGTTCCGTGCGCGTCAATTTCTAGGTCGTTCGAATCAACTCGCCAAACTCAAGACTACACTTATTCAACGATACTCCATCTACGGCTTTGCATACACGTGACGCTTGCTGATAGACTCATTGACACCCCTCATCCTCAATTGGTCGATCGACATTCCTGAGGCTATCGCATACACCACTCAGGAATGAAGTCATTCAACAAATCCTCAAAACTATCATTCGAATCAAAATCGACTTCTTCGAATCCCGTTCGAACCATTCCTCTACATCCAAGCACGCTTATATATATCGTACCGACGTTATCGCGCTCGATAGTACCCCTATCGATAGTCATCTCACTTTACTCAATCAAGTCTAACTCATTTCGTGCTCAAGACATTTTGAATCCCGCACTCGACTTTGCTAGGGTCTACGCAACTTTGGTGTATATGCCCAGTCCGACTTAGCCAACCGTGCTTACGTGGACCATCTTTTTGTTTTGTCAAAAACTGTTCTCCAATGTTTTGCAAAATAGTTAGACTTATTGTATGGCCATCCCGTGGAACATTTGAGAGAGAGCGCACCAACGATTTCAACTTTGCGGAAGCAACAATTCAGAGTTTGCGGAAACAACGGAGTTAAAGAATTCAATCGGTAATCCAAGGACGTAAAGTCGTGCTCTGATACCATTATGTCACGCCCTGCTCCCGTAGGAGCGATCGTCCTCGCTAAGGCGTGATGCCGCACGAGCCTAGATTGCGCTCGTGCAAGGCGGGTTCCATAACGGCCAATTTCAGCGGCTGCGACGGGGTCGTCGCACAGAAGTCCTATGCAGAGACATTGAATAATAGCAGCGAAAACTAGAACAAAACACAAGTCATTCAAAAGAAGCTCTTTATTGATATTGAAGCAAAGGTTACAATATGGCGTAAGGCCAAGATTTACAAGTCTCTCAAGCTCACTCATCTCACATTACCAGTCACTCAAGCTCTCACTCATCTCTCAATACAAGTCTTGAGCCAGCGGATGCTTTGGAAGACGACGTCCATATATTATGTCCCGTATAAGTCTTGAATCCATGCGGCCGCACGCTTCGAATTGCCACGGAACTCCATACCTCGACGCATCCAAGCGAGCTCCGCGCCACGAGCTTCTACCTGTACCTGTACATAAAAACTATGTGGGTGTCAGTACTCAACTGTACTGGTGGAATGAGCTCCTCGCCCACCCAAACAAAACCGACACGTTTGATTTACTTTGTATAACTTAGTCCCTTTATGATTGTCTTTCTACTCTTGCCTTAGGATCAGTTTCAGGACAGACGCCTTGGCCTATTTTGTGTCTCAAGGCCATCCCGTGCTTGCAACATCAACGTTAACCTATCAAGTCGTGTTTGCCTTACGGCCCAAAATCAGAGACACAACTACACGATAGACTCCATTTCCGTGTGACCGTGCTACGAACCCTTGTTGAGGCCATGCCTCGCAACTCAGTGAGACTTAACCATATTGCCGCCTCGCGGCTCTTGCCGCCAAGCGGCCCTTGCTACTTTGATCACCAACTGACCCAAATCGAGACTTGTGAACTTAGTGTCACTTAACCAACTTGCCTTGTGGCGATTCCTGACTTAAACTCGAACAACTCAAACCCAACTTATGCAACTCACATGTCAACACTTGAGACTCGACGCCACATCTCGTGCCGAAGTACGACGCATATGTTGAAGCCAAATCGTAGGCCCAAACTTTGTGTTCCAACTTGTACACACATTCAACTCGACTCAATCCAAAGGCATACACGCGGATAGCCGCTATTTGCCGACATCTATATGAACTTGGCCACTAGCATCACAAGCTATCCTGCGACGTATAGCTTTGTTAAATCGGGGACCTTTCAACGCAAGTAGCTAGCTCCGTTGCAAGCCCCCGCTTTAACCCGTGCTAAAATCTTATGCACGACTATACCCTGTTTCCTCATAGGTCGAGTCGGTCCCATGGCCCAGGGTTGCCGCTCGAGAAAATATCGCCCCTGTCGACAAGTTGTCCATGACCATGCAAGACTCGACTCAAACTGACGTCTCACACAGTCATCCTTCTTTTCAGTGTTACCCTCTCTTTCAAACCAAGATCAAGACTTCTATCCTTGAGATCCCTCGATGATCCACGGTCGCGAGCCTTCTCTCTTGATGCCCTGTCCTTTTTACTCAACTTATCGAATGACTATTTGATAGCTCCTTTTTCCATACTCACTTTAAATCAACTGTGGCTCGTGCCTCAAACACTAAGTCCGTGCATCGTGCCTTAAACCGACTTGTGTTCCGTGCGATACTTTCGTCCAACTCATACTCCATATGACTAGCTTCGAGACCATAGGACTTCGTGGCTATACTCAACCGTAGAACTCGTGGGACCGTGCTTGCTACTACTTCGATAGCCTAACCTGACTTGCCTAACTTAACTTTGTAACAACTTGAAGAGCAAAGGCTGCGTCAAGCTTTGCCTTGATGGAACGTGCCGTGCACGCGTTCGACTTCGAACGACCAAGTCATTGGGTGTCTAGACTTAGGTCACAATATGTTCAACGCAACTTAACTCATGGGAAAACCAAGGCTATGCCAAGCCTTGGACGATGGGACCGTACATGCTTTATGAAGCATTCATGCGGGCGACGCCTATGACTTAGGCTACGTCATAACTTCGCCTACTCAACCAACTTTCTTTCTCCCAAGCCACGGGACGAAGGATCGAGTGTCATTTTCAAAGCCCACCGTGCACCAACTCTAAGACGGCCGTTGGACATTTTGTAGAGATTTTTAAGTGATTATTATTGGAATAGAGACTACATATATATAGGAGAGGCTAGCCTCCTCTCCTATCATTCTAGGCAATGTGGGACTAAAGCCCAATAACACTTAACACATATATCAACACTCCCCCTTAAGATGGGCGAAAGATATTCACTAAACCCATCTTGTCACATCCTCTCATCATGCTGATAGAACTAAGCCCCTTTGTCAGTCTGTCTGCTACCTGATCTTTGGTTGGAACGTAGCCCAGCTCTAGTACTCCTTTCTCCAGCTTTTCTTTGATGAAGAATCTGTCAATCTCGATATGCTTGGTACTGTCATGCTGCACTGGATTGTTGGCAATACTAATAGCTGACTGGTTGTCACACCATAGCTTCATCTTGGCTCCCTGGTCCAGGTTTAGCTCCGTCAGTATATTCTTCAACTACAATAGTTCTGTGACTCCCAAGGCCATAGCTCTATACTCTGCTTCAGCTGTTGATCTGGCCACCACTGACTGCTTCTTACTCCTCCACGAGACCAAGTTGTCTCCTACAAATATGCAGTAGCCCGATGTGGATCTCCTGTCGTCAGCACAACTAGTCCAGTCAGAATCACAATAGCCCTCGATTCTTACATGATTATTTCTTCTGAAGATCAGTCCCTTCCCGGGGGCTCCCTTCAAGTACCTCAGAATCTGGTATACTGCGTCCATATGACCCTTCCGGGGGTCATGCATGTAGCGGCTCACTACACTGACCGCAAAGCTGATATCAGGTCGAGTGTGGCTCAAGTAGATCAACTTGCCCACCAATCTCTGATATCTATCCCGGTCAACTGGTTCTCCAGCTTCAGTATCCAGTTTGAACTTCTGGTCTATCGGTGTCGTAGCTGGTTTGCATCCCATCATCCCCGTTTCCGTAAGCAGGTCCAGGGCGTACTTCCTTTGAGAAAGAACGATTCCCTCATTATCTCGAGCAATCTCAATCTCAAGGAAGTATCGAAGAGGGCCAAGATCCTTCACCTCGAACTCCTTGCCAAGCTTTCATTTGAGTTGGGCGATCTCCTGCTCATCATCGCCTGTGATAATCATATCATCTACATATACCGCAAGCATGGTGACGTGGCCTCCACTTCGTCTGAAGAAGACAGTGTGATCAGCATTGATCTGCTGATATCCCATCCCTATCATTGCTCTCCTGAACATGTCAAACCATGCTCGAGGAGACTGCTTCAGTCCATAGAGAGACTTCTTCAGTCTGCAGACCTTGCCTTCTGTCTGTTTGGTGCCGAATCCTGGTGGTATCTCCATGTACACCTCCTCCACTAGATCCCCATGAAAAAATGCATTCTTCACATCCAGTTGGTGTAGCTTCCACCCTCCATTGGCTGCCAGGAAGATCAAGGTCCTGACAGTGCTCATCTTCGCCACTGGTGCAAAGGTCTCGTCATAGTCGATGCCGTACGTCTGACTGTATCATTTTGCCACCAGTCAAGCTTTATAGCGCTCAACCTGCCCATCTGGGTTCTGTTTCACAGTAAAAACCCATTTGTATCCGACTGCTCTTTTCCCTTCTGGCAGTCTCACCAGCTCCCAAGTGTGGTTCTTCTCAAGAGCTCCCAACTCCTCATGCATTGCCGTTTTTCACTTTGGATCGTTCTTGGCAACCTGTCAATTGTTAGGTACAGTAATACTATCCAAAGATGCTATAAATTCTCCATGAGAAGAAGAGATATGATCATAAGAAACAAACTTAGCAAGGTCCCAACCATATCTGTCCGGAGGATTTTCCGCATTACTGCGAGTAGTCCTTCGTGTAGGTAGTGGTATGAGAGAAGTAGGAGGAATGATATCACCTGAGGAGGGTGGTGGTGTTGATGAGGAGGATGGTGGTGTCTCAGGAGTTGGGACAGACGCATGCAAGGGACTTAGCACTGGCACTGTAGGTACTGGTCCTGCAGTTTGCTTCTCTCTCCTGCTGTAGGTAAGTAACTCCCCCTGAGCCGTAGGCCTGATACTTCTTATCTCCTCCCCTGTTCTGCTTCACCTTCATGTTTCTCCTCAACCGTGCCTCTATGCCATACTTCTAGATCGGTTACCACCAAGTTCTCCATCTCCCCCTCTCGCCTTATACTGGTAGTATTAGGCGTGTTGTGCGAAGTTCCCTCCTGGCGGTAATATGGCTCATGCTCTCGGAAGTGGACATCCATACTAACGAACTTCTTCTTCTCTACTGGACTCCAGCACACATATCCCTTCTGAGTCGCTGAGTAGCCCACGAAGATGCATTTGACTGCTCTGGAGTCCAGTTTTCCAACTGATGGTCTGTTGTCTTTCACAAAGCACACACACCCGAATACCTTTAGTGGAAATATCCCACTATTATTGCCTTGTAATACTTCGCATGGGGACTTCCATCCCAAGACTTTTGAAGGCATCCTGTTGATAAGTTGAGCTGCTGTCAATACTGCATGTCCCCATAGATTTTGTGGGACATTCATGTCGATCATCATACTTCTTGCGGTCTCTAGAAGGTGTCGGTTCTTCCTTTCTGCTATTCCATTTTGTGCTGGTGTGTATGCACAGCTGGTCTGGTGCTGTATTCCGTATGCTGACAAGTATTCTGCAAGTGTCTTGTTGGTGTACTCCGTTCCATTGTCAGACCTCAGTACCTTCACTACTGCATTATACTGAGTCTGGACATGTTTATGGAAGTCCCGAAAGCAAGTAAATACTTCACTCTTATTTTTCATTAAATACAGTCAGGAGACACGAGATGCACAATCAATAAAGGAGACAAAGTACTTATATCCATTCATAGTGTTACTAGCACATGGACCCCAAACATCATAATGTACTACCTCAAAAACAAGAGAACTCTTATGACCAGTACCAATATATGAGCTTCTAGTAAGCTTTCCTAACTCGCATGCATCACATACTAATTTCTGTTTATTTGATTTTGCATGCATCTCTGGATACAACTTACTTAGAGTATCAAAAGAAGAATGTCCCATCCTCCTATGATGAAGTATCAAAGTATCTTCAGTCCTCTGCTGTAGCTCTCTCATTCCAGCCTTCTCTGCAATAGATATCAATGCTGAGTCCAGTCCTTCCCGATCTAGGTACCACAGTCCCTCATACCAGGTGCCAGTCCCAAGTCTTCGTTCCGTCCCTTTCTCCTGGAAGACCACCTTAGGAATATCAAAAGAAACAGTGCATTTTAGTTGGAGAATTATAGAACTAATAGACAAGAGACTGACTGGAAAGGATGGAGCATGTAACACATTGGATAATCTTACTGAAGCTGTACAATTAACAGTACCCTTACCGACCACTGTTTGGAAAGTGCCATCTGCAGTCTGAATGGTGTCTGCTGGTGCTAGGTGAGTGTATGAAGAAAACTCACTAGCGTTCCCGGTCACATGCCGAGATGCTCCTGAGTCGATAATCCAGTCTGACGTTTTAAGGGAAGACGTAGATGCAAGAGCGAGTGACTCGTCAGTACCTTCTGATGGGTGAGCATACATAGCGGCGTTGCCTCCGAAGAATGGGGTGGATGTCTCCTCTGCTCCGCTCCTCCTGTCTCCTTCGGTCGACGCTCTCTGCTTTCTCTCCAGTAGGTCCAGCTGTGCCTGATCCTCCTCAGTAAAGGTGCCACCAGCTCCTCCATTCCCTTCTGCCACCAGCAAGTTTGCCCGATAGCCTCCTCGGCCGCCTCGTCGGCCTCCTCGACCAAGTCCACGTCCAATATATCCTCGTCCTCGTCCACCACCTGAGTCTCCCTCCTTAGGTGGTTTGGTACAAGCATATCGATGATGTCCATCTCCCCGCAGTTGTAGCACTGCCGATTGTGTTGCCAGAGCTCTCCTTTGGATCCTGTGTCGCCCGAGCTAGCAGCTGCTAGTGCTGACTTTGCTTCGGGGGGGCCACCTGTCCCTCTCTGTAATCTGATCCGCGTCTCCTCCTGGATCATGGCTGAGATAGCCTCCTCGAGACTAGGGTTCTCTGGTTGGGCGAGGAGTAAGGCTGTCCTCTGTGCAAATGCTGCAGTCAGCCCTTTGAGGAATTTCATCGTCCTCTCCTGCAGACACACATGTCTCTCCTTGCACTTCGGGTCCCCGCAGCTTCCCCGTTTCGAGGAGTGATCATAATCCAGCCAGAGATGCTCCAACTCCGTAGCGTACTCCTGCACTATCTTCTCCCCTTGTACGGTGTCATCGATCTCCCTTTTTATCTGGAAGATCCGTAGGTTGTTTCCCACGCTATCATAGGTTCTCCTCAACTTATCCCATACGTCTTTCACCATCTCAATACCATCTACAGTTGAAGCAATAGACTGGACTAAGGAATTGAGAAGCCAGATGTAAATCACCATATGAGTGAATTTCCACTCGTCGTGTCCTGTCGAGCCCTCGTCCGGCTCTGTCTTCTCGCCCGTCAAGAATCCCTCCAGGTTCATTCCTGCAAGGGTTCTTCTCACCCGTCGTGACCAACTCAGATAGGTGGCTGGTCCATCCAACTTCAGATCGATGGAGGGTAGTTCCAACTTTGGTGGCGCTCGTGTTGTGCTATCACCAGCCGACACCTTTATCAACTTCATCAACGTCGCCACATCGTCAGCATCCAGCCGGCTCTGTCTTCTCGCCCGTTAAGAATCCCTCCAGGTTCATTCCTGCAAGGGTTCTTCTCACCCGTCGTGACCAACTCAGATAGGTGGCTGGTCCATCCAACTTCAGATCGATGGAGGGTAGTTCCAACTTTGGTGGCGCTCGTGTCGTGCTATCACCAGCCGACACCTTTATCAACTTCATCAACGTCGCCACATCGTCAGCATCCAGCTTCTTGAGGATCGCCTCCATCGATGCTTCTTCTCGATCACGTCACACTTGCTCCACGACTCACGCTTGTCCTCGTCGTCCTCTCCTAAATTCGAATATGTCTGGTTTCATCGGATCTAGGCATCATCGGCATCTCCTTGAGAATCTCATATGAGATAAATCTTCAAGAACGATTTTAGGCTTCCCTACACTGTAGGTGCCACAGATGAAATAAATCTCATGTTTAGGCTTACCTACACCGTAGGTGCCACAGATGAGATAAATCTCAAGTTTAGGCTTACCTACACAGTAGGAGCCCTAAAAGTGGAGTGCACGGAGGCACCCACGGCAGCGGTTTAGGCTTACCTACACAGTAGGAGCCCTAAAAAGTGGAGTGCACGGAGGCACCCACGGCAGCGGCAGTAGCAGCCGCAGCGGCAGTGGCGGCTGCAGCGGCAGCAGGAGCGGCGCAGCAGTAGCAGCGGCGCAGCCGCAGCGACAGCGGCTCAGCTGCAGCGGCAGCGGGAGCAGCGGTAGCGGGAGCAACGGCGCAGTAGCTGCAGCGGCAGCGTAGGGGAAAAAAAAGGAAGGGCGAGGTTAGGGGTAGGGTTTGTGTGGAAAGGGTGGCTCTGACGGTATTCTAAGCAAGTTTAGGCTCTGATACCATGTAGAGATTTTTAAGTGATTATTATTGGAATAGAGACTACATATATATAGGAGAGGCTAGCCTCCTCTCCTATCATTCTAGGCAATGTGGGACTAAAGCCCAATAACACTTAACACATATATCAACACCTTTCCATATTCTAACTCAATTCGATCTGTCGGGATTTATTCCCTTATCTATGTGAATTCGTCTCTTTTATTATCAAGCCTACTTGTGCAAGTTGAGAACATGCGATTTATTATGTGAAGGCTAAGATGAGGCAAGTTCACCGAAACTACCCCACCTGAGCGAGCGGTTGCCTCGACCGAGCGATGTCTTCGAGCAGCCGTTGCAAGGCTAAGTCCGAACGCCGTCGGCGTTCCGATTTCTCCGATTGACTGAGCGGGACGGGACACTACATCTGTCCATCTGGGTTCTGCTTCACAGTAAAGACCCACTTGCATCCGACCGCGCTCTTCCCCTCTAGCAGTCTCACTAGCTCGCAAGTGTGGTTCTTCTCAAGAGCTCCCAACTCCTCGAGCATTGCCGTTTTCCACTTTGGATCGTTCTTGGCCACTTGCCAATTGTTAGTTACAGTAATACTATCCAAAGATGCAATAAATGTTCCATGAGAAGAGGAGATGTGGTGATAAGAAACAAACTGAGAAAGGTCCCAACCATATCCATCCGGAGGATTTCTCGCATTGCTGCGAGTGGTCATTCGTACTGATAATGGTGTGGGAGGAGTAGGGAGAATGATATCACCTGAAGGGGATGGTGGTGGTAGTGTAGGTGTCTCAGGAGGCGAGACGGACGCAGGGAAGAGACTTGGCACTGGCACTGGCACTGTAGGTACTGGTTCTGCAGTTTGCTTCCCTCTTCTACTGTAGGTAAGTAACTCCCCCTGAGCCGTAGGCCTAACACCTCTCATCTCCTCCCCCTGTTCCTCTTCACCTTCCTGCTCCTCCTCAACCGTGCCTCCATGCCAAACTCCTAAATTGGTCACCACCGATCTCTCCTTCTCCCCCTCTTGTCTCATACTAGCAGTATTAAACGTGTGGTTTGAAGTTCACTCATGACGGTAGTATGGCTCATGCTCCCGGAAGTGGACATCCATACTTACAAACTTTTTCTTTTCCACTGGACTCCAGCAGACATACCCCTTCTGAGTCACCGAGTAGCCCACGAAGATGCACTTGACTGCTCTAGGATCAAGCTTTCCAACTGACGATCTGTTGTCCTTCACAAAACATACGCACTCAAACACCTTCAGTGGGAGTATCCCACTATTATTGTCTTGCAATATTTCACATGGGGACTTCCATTCCAGAACCTTCGAAGGCATTTTGTTGATTAGTTGAGATGCTGTCAACACTGCATGTCCCCACAGACTCTGTGGGACATTCATGTCGATCATCATGCTTCTTGCGATCTCCAGAAGGTGTCTGTTCTTCATTTCTGCTACGCCATTTTGTGCAGGTGTGTATGCACATGTGGTCTGATGCTGTATCCCGTGTGCTGATAAGTATTCTGCAAGTGTTCTGTTTATATACTCCGTTCCATTGTCAGACCTCAGTACCTTCACAAATGCCCCATATTGAGTCTGGAAATGCATGTTTGTGAAAATCCCGAAAACAAGTAGGTACATCACTCTTATTTTTCATCAAGTACAACCAGGTGACACGAGAAGCACAATCAATAAAGGAAACAAAGTACTTATAACCATTTATAGTATTAGTGGCACATGGACCCCAAACATCAGAGTGCACTATCTCAAAAACAGAAGAGCTCCTATGACCCGTACCAATATATGAACTCCTAGTAAGTTTGTCTAACTCGCATGCATCACATAATAGTTTCTCTTTATTTGATTTTTCATAAATATCTAGATACAATTTACTTAAAGTGTCAAAGGAGAAATGTCCCAACCTCCTATGATGGAGTATCTGTTGGCCCAATGAATGTATCATGTTTTTTAATATGGTTAATCGATTAAGTTTAGCATTTCATTATCACTAATCTTTATACAATCACTATAACATTTCTACTTATACTCATACCTTTGGTGATGTGTGCTTATTGTTTTACATATTAGTGATATGAGCTTTCATTATATCTATCTTAAATTTAATCGAGTTGTTCAAATCAAAACTATGTCTTTGATTATGGTCATTCAATTAAATTTAACATTATGATATCACTAATACTTATGCTATCACTATTGCTCTTTTACTTAAACTCAACGTTGTCCTAATGTGCTTTAAACTTGCTACATTGTATATTGTTTTGTTCGTCTAACATGTATTTGCAGAAAAATAATAAGCAAGATCAAACATGGACATACGCATGAAGCAATCAGGATGGGCCAAAGACGACAGTCTCCCACAAGATTTCTCTGAACCACCCGACGACATCTCCGGAGCCACGCACTCGGGGGTTCCGCTGCCCTGTCAGCGAACGGGGGTCGAGAGGGCAGCGCCCTCCGTCGGGGGTTCGGGGATGAAGCCCCCGAAAGGTATTCAGTTTTCACAAACTGGGTATCTGTGGACATCTGCTGTCAAGAAAGAAGCCATCATCTATCAAGGAAAGAAGCCAAGCCAAGCCATCATCATTTCAAGACTCTGAAGAAGTCTGCACCTACATAAGTATATCTGGAGTCTGTAATGAGTCTTAGAAATAATTGTAAACACAAGAAATGGATGGCAAAATCGAAAGTTAGGGTAGAAATAACCCAGGACAATCTTCGGACATCCTGACGGAAGATCCGACGGATCTTCGCGAAAATCCGGCGGAAGATCCGAATGGTCTCACAGAATACCTTTTGTGATCGTTCGGATTATCTGACGGAAATCTGCAGTGATCCGACAGATTTTCCGTCCTGTTACCGTTTGCATTCCAACGGCCTGATGTTGTCGAAGATTGATTCCAACGGCTATATTTATAGCCGTTGGACTGTGCAGGCGGATGATCCGGCGGACATCCGCGGAAATCCGGCGGACATCCGCGGAAATCCGACGGATCTTCCGCTCGTCTGCTGAAAGTTGCATTAAATGCTCTTTCCAATCTTTGATTATAAATAGCCTTGAACACCTTCATTCAAGGTTGATGCTTTGAGCCTAAAAATTTCCAAACCACCAAAGCATATCCACAAACAACTCTACAAAGCTTTTATTTGCCATCCACAAATTGTGTTAGAGTTATTGAGCTGAAAAGTGAAATCTTTATCCTATTGTAAGGAGATCAAAACCTCTTGTGAAAGGTTGAAGTTGGAGAGTCTTCGTATCTAAACTCTTGGTTGAAGTTGGAGAGTCTTCGTATCCAAACTCTCGATTTTGAAGTCGGAGAGCCCTACGGACTAAAGCTCTTGTGTAAGAAGTTGGTGAGGCCTTCGTATGAAAACTTACGTTGTACTATTTGCGATAATAGTGGATTAAAGCCGGAGAGAGAGAGAGTTCCGGGACTGGAGTGCCCCTTGTGAGGATACCAGGATACATCGGGTGTCGGTATTGTTTTGCTTCTTCTCTTGCACTTATAAATTTAAATTGCTCATTAGCTTGTGCTAAGTGCTTGATTAGTTAGTTTGACCTTATTCACCCCCCTCTAGGGTTCCTACAGTATCAAAGTACCCTCAACCCTCTTCTGCAGTCCTCCCATACCAGTCTTCTCTGCCATAGACATTAGTGCTGAGTCCAGTCCTTCTCGATCCAGGTACCACAGTCCCTTATACCAAGTGCCAGTCCCAAGTCTTCGTCCCGTCTCTTTCTCCTGGAAGATCACCTTAGAGATATCAAAAGAAACAATGGATTTAAGTTGAAAGATTATAGAACTAAAGAACAAGAGACTGACTGGAAAGGATGGAGCATGTAAAACATTGGATAATTTTACTGAACCTGTACAATTAATAGTACCCTTACCGACCGCTGGCTGGAAAGTGCCAACAGCTGTCTGAATGTTGTCTGCTGATGCTAGGTGAGTGTAGGAGGAGAACTCACTAGCATTTCCTGTCACATGCCGAGATCCCCACGAGTCGATAATCCAGTCTGACAATTTAAGGGAAGCAATGGATGTAAGAGCAAGTGAGTCGTCAGTACCTTCTGATGGATGGACACACATGGTGGCGTTGCCTCCAGCGAAGAATGAGGTGGACGCCGCCTCTGTTGCGCTCCTCCTGTCTCCATCATTTGACATTCGCTGCTTCCTCCTGAGCATTTCCAACATGTCCACCAGTGCCTGATCCTCCTCGGTAAATGTGCCGCCACCTCCTCCATCTCCTTCTGTTACCAGCAGGTTCGTCCGATAACCTCCTCGACCGCCTCGTCGACTCCCACGACCACGGCCACGTCCTCCAAAATGTCCTCGTCCACCGAATTGTCCCCGTCCACCACCTGAATCTCCCTCCTTAGGTGGTTTGGTACAAGCATACCGATGGTGGCCCATCTCCTTGCAGTTGTAGCACTGTCGGTTGTGCTGCCAGGCCTCTCCCTTAGGCCCTGTGTCGTCCGAGCTGGTGGCCGTCAGTGCTGACTTTGCTTCAGGAGGACCACGTCCCCGCCTGCAGTCTGATGCATGTCTCCTCCTGGATCATGGCTGAGATAGCCTCCTCAAGAGTGGAGATCTTCGGTTGGACGAGAAGTAGGGCCGTCCTCTGAGCAAATGCTGCAGTCAGTCCTTTGTGAAATTTCATCGTTCTCTCCTGTAAAACAAGCCGTGCAATACGACTTAAACCACGGGATGGGCGAAGGCTATGCCAAGCCTTGGACAACGAGACTGTGCATGCTTTATCAAGCATTCCTGCGGGCGAAGCCTATGACTTAGGCTAATTCTAGCATTGTGGCAACTTAGTAACTTAGGCCAACTTCCTTCTCCCAAGTCACGGGACGAAGGACCGAGTGTCATTTTGAAAGCATGCTGAGTAGACTTCTAAGCAGACCGTGGGACCTTTTTTCATGTTCTAACACATTCCGACCCATCGAAATTATTCCCTTAGCTATGTGGATGCGTCTCTTTTATTATCAAGTCTAACTTGTGGCAGTTGAAAACATGCGATTTATTATGTGAAGGCTAAGATGAGGCAAGTTCACCGAAACTACCCCACCTAAGCGAGGAGTCGCCTCGACCGAGCGGGTCTTCGAGCAGCCGTTGCAAGGCTAAGTCCGAACGTCGTCGGTGTTTCGATTCCTCCGATTGACTGAGCGGGACGGAGCACTACACTACTCCCACACCATTATCAGTGCGGAGGACCACTCGCAGCAATGTGAAAAATTCTCCGGATAGATATGGTGTGGGAGGAGTAGGGAGAATGATATCACCTGAAAGGGATGTTGGTAGTAGTATGGGTGTCTCAGGAGGCGAGACGGACGCATGCAAGGGACTTGACACTGGCACTGTAGGTACTGGTCCTGCAGTTTGTTTCCCTCTTCTGCTGTAGGTAAGTAACTCCCCCTGAACTATAGGCCTAACACCTCTCATCTCCTCCCCCTGTTCCTCTTCACCTTCCTGCTCCTCCTCAATCGTGCCTCCATGCTAAACTCCTAAATCGGTCACCACCGAGCTCTCCTTCTCCCCCTCTCGCCTCATACTGGCAGTATTAGGCGTGTGGTTTGAAGTTTCCTCCTGACGGTAGTATGGCTCATACTCCCGGAAGTGGACATCCATACTTCGGTTAGGCGAGAAGTAGGTTTCATCGTCCTCTCCTGTAGACATACCTGTCTCTTTACACTTCGAGTCCCCGCAGCTTGCCCGATCTGAGATGTGATCGTAATCCAGCCACAGACGCTCCAGCTCCGTGGCATACTCCTGCACTGTCTTCTCTCCCTGTACGGTGTCGTCGATCTCCCCCTTGATCTGGAAGACCCGTAAGTTGTTTCCCACACCATCATAGGTCCGTCTCAACTTCTCCCACACATCCTTCACCATCTCAATGCCGTCTACTGTGGCAGCAATAGACTGGACTAAGGAGTTGAGAAGCCAGATGTAGATCATCATATGAGTGGACTTCCACTCGTCGTGTCCTGCCGAGCCCTCGTCCGGTTCTGTCTTCTCGCCCGACAGGAATCCCTCCAGGTTCTTTCCTGCGAGGGTTCGCCTCACCCGTCGTGACCAACTCAGATAGGTAGCTGGTCCATCCAGCTTCAAATCGATGGAGGGAAGCTCCAACTTCGTCGACGTTCGTGTCGTGCTCTCACTAGCCGATATCTTGTCAGATCCCTATTTTTGGAAATAGGTATATGACGGTATTTCGACTGTATTTCGTATTTTGGAGGATTTTAATTTTGGGGTGTATTTGAAATTTTTATTATTTTATTGGAGGTGATTTTGCCCTCATTAATTATTTGTTATTAATTAATTTCTTGATCCTAATCTACCCTCCAAAATATCTACTCTCCCTCTCTCTTGTCAATTCACTCCCTCACATCATCCCTCTCTCCTCCCTCACCTTTCCCACTCTCACCTACCCCCCCTCACTTTCTCCTTACAGGAGAACACCCCCCACCCCCAATTCCTTTCTCCCTCTCTCAGCTCTCCTCTCCCTCACTCTCTTCTCCCGGCCACTACCCCGACCTCCGGCCGCCCGTCACCCCCGCGACCGCCACAACCATCGTCGGCATCTTCATCCCTCCACCACCATCACCCACCAGCACTGCCACCGCCTTCGCCGCCTCCTCCCTGAGCTCCCTCTTCCGGGAGCCGCCACCGCCAGCCACCGTCTCCACCACCACTTCCTGCCGCCACCGCCAGCGCCACCACTTCCAGTGCCGCCACCATCGTCATCGTCGCCATCTCCATCCTCCCTCCGCCGCCGGTGAGCCACTCCTCCGGCCTCCCCTCTCTCTCTGTCTCCTCCGCCCGGAGCCGTCGCGACATGGCCGAGCCCCGAGCTCCTCCGCCCCTCTCTGTGTACTTCTCCGCCTTCCCTCTTTTTCTTTCCTGGCGACGACGAGCCTCGCTGGCCGCGCCAGCCTCGAGTGGCGGGTCGCCCTTGGGCCCCGCGCTGCTCAAGCAGTGTACAGCCTTGGGCGTCGCGCTCTCCTCGGGCCGCGTGCACCCTTGACTTGCACGTTTCCCCGTTCTCCGTGCTTCTCGGGACGTGCACCTTGATTTGTGTACTGTCTCGGTTCCCGTGCCACCCCGATCCGCGTGCTGCCTTGGGCAGAGGGACGCCTCGAGCCCCACGCTGCCTCGGGCAACGTGCCATCTCGGTTTGCGCACCATCTCGTTTTCCGTACCTCGGCCTTTGTGCCTTTCTTGATTTTCGGGCCACATCGATTCGCGTGCATGCATCGATTTGCATGACCGTCTCGGTTTGCGTGCCGCATTGGACTCCGCACCGCATCGTTTTGCGTGCGCACCTCGATTTGTGTGCCGTATCGATTTATATGCTCCTTGGACTTAGGTCGTTTCGATTTACGTGCTCGCCTCTGTTTGCGTGTCGCGTGATTCGTGGACCATTCTGATATTCGTGATTTTCTCGATCTATGTGCACGTCTCGATTTACGTGCACGTGTTTCCCGTTCATCTCGATATTCGTGCCATCTCGATTCTAGTGCGCGTCTCGATATACGTGCACGTCTCGGTACGCAATTCTTGGCTTGGATTTCGATCATCTTGAGACGATTTTGAGCCTATACTCCCGAGGCTGATCTCATAGGAGCAGGGTATCTCCGGCTTCATCACTGTCTTGGGGCTTTCGACTGTCACTGGCTTTTGACTCTCCCAGTACTGGCTCACAGGCGGAGATCCCATCGGAAAGGAAATGCTCTTTGCCAGAAGCTTATGTGGTTTCAACTCATGCGGTTCCGTATGGATCCGCGTACCTCGGTTTTCGTGCCCGATCCCTGCACTGCTTGCGGGACCCACATGGTATATTCTCCTGCCATCCTCCGTGATTCCATTCATTATTTTATTATTAATGCTAATGATTGTTTATTTTGTGTTGTGTTCCGAGAATCTCGATTGGCGTGCTAGCTTGGATCGCGACTGCCGAAGACTTGCTTACCTAGCCGAGCCCCTATGCAAGTATCCCTTGCTCATCGACGACTCTTGCCCCCTCTCCTGGATTTTATTGCATTTTAATTTGTTGTACTTGTAAATGTATAACCATGAGTAGTATAGCCTAGTTGTAGAACTGCCATGATAACCTAGATTAGCTTGGTCCGATACTGGGATAGACCGTATCGGACGACTCGGATGGGTCATCCACACCTCCGAGGACACGAGCACGACTCACTTGTACGAATTGTCCCCATATGCCCCGTGTCCGACTCACGGTCGGGTAACGGCTTTGGCTAACTTTACTTGTGGCGGTGATTGTGCTTGGGTTAGGGATTTATGAACATGTGTTGTGGTGCGCCCTGCGAGGCGGTTATTTTATTATTATGCATGTTGGCTTGGCGCCCAGTACGCATTGTAGCGCTGCTAGAGGCCGAGACTTAGTGGTCTCGGGTTCGAGTGGTTTCCAGTACGCATCGTAGTGCTACTGGAGGCCGAGACTTAGTGTTCTCGACTATCGATTTGTTCCCAGTACGCATCGTAGTGCTGCTGGTAGCTGAGACTTAGTGTTCTCAGCCTGCGATTCTGCGACGGGTTGCGCCGAGTGGTTTTAGCCCCTATTCGTAGGGTGCTCCCATCCAGATTACAAAGGAGACTCTACCGGATTTTTCTAGAATTTCCAGTTGGGAATTTGGTTCGAAGGATTAGACAGAACCATTCCTTTGGTTTGTTGGACTGGATTCATGCATGTTCATCTTGGTATAGTGTACCTGATCCCATTGCCTGCTAGGTAGACTCCCGACTAGATTATTCGCCTAGCGTCTTGACATGTCTTGTCCGCCGGATTGTGTAAGGAGAGCGGTTCTACTCGGGTGAAGGTCTGCAACCCTGGTCCTTGTTTGGTTTAAGGGTTGTAGATCTGATCCAGAGTGGTTCACGCAATCCTTGCCTTTTCGACGGTATCACTCATTGGACTCTTGACCCTTGACCCTTCTTTTTAGATGGTGTTCTAGTTTAGTTGTTATCCCATTATCTGTCCTGTCCGCCGGATTGTGTAAGGAGAGCGGTTCTACTCGGGTGAAGATCTGCAACCCTGGTCCTTGTTTGGTTTAAGGGTTGTGGATCTGATCCAGAGTGGTTCACACAATCCTTGCCATCTTCCGACGGCGTTGATTAGTGTTGACCCATGTGTTGGGATTATGATCTTGTTCGAGGATTGACTATGAGGAGATATGATATTGAGATAGTGATTATGGTAGACTAAGTGGATTCTTAGATAGTGTTGCTAGTTCTTTGGTGATGTTCTAATTTGATCAGATATGTCTTTGAGGACTTTTGGATTTTGATACGGGTGCGAGTGTCTCGCGGAACGAGGAGAATATCGAGGGTATTATTATATGATTTTTTTTACTCGACTTCCCAAACGTCCAAAACTGGGTACCTTTGTGTATTCCGGTAGTTGGAGAACCTGGTTTGATTGCTATATCTTGGTAGTTGAGGGGGCTTGTTTTCTAGTGGCTTGTGATCATCAACTTGGAGGATTCTTGTGAGTCAGAGGGCCTAGCATTGTTAGGGGGATGAGCTTGGTATTTGGTGGTTGTCTTTATTGACGTGATATTTACTCCATCATGGATGGGAGACTCTTGCTAGATTGATCTGGTGGATGGACCGACTTGATGATTGGAGCTGTAGGCTCCCGTATATGCTTGAGATGTTATTATAGTAGAGGTTCTGGTCTTGTACTTGACCTGATATCCATGCCACGATGTGGGCAGATGACTTCTTGTGACTGACAGATTTGTCCTTGTCCCAGACCTGACTACCTGTATCCGTGCTATAATTTCAGTTATCCTTTGAGGTACTGGCCCTGACCTTGCACTGCGGTGCCCTTTATCTATTGGCACTTTGAGGTGCTACTTCCATGATTGTATGGCATTGCGACGCCATCTTGATATTCTAGCTATATTATATGATTACCTGCACGGGTATCTGGTAGTTGGCCTATAGTCTTAGCGTGGTTAGGATTGCTTGCTTGTTTGTTGCATAACACTAAGGATGGATCACAATATAGGTGCCGAGGTTGATTCTTACTTAGCGTTCTCGTACTGAGGTACGACATCTAGGAGGATGATCATGTGACCACGGCATGTGATTCCGGATAAATGTATGTTAATCTAGGCAACTTAAACTGGTAGAAGCATTGGGGGGGAAACGGAATCCCGAGATCGTGCATTACCAGCCTTATTCCAGACATTAGTCATGACCTGCAGGCTGGCCGCCACAGATATTGTTACCATTCGTACTAGTGGATGGCAATATCCGGCTACTTATGTACTATACATTATATACATGACATGCTCGGCACGGTAGCCTTACGAGGGACCGGTGGTGACATGCAAGCCCGGTGGCCTTACGAGGGATCGGTGCTCTTCTTACATGCTATACTTGGCCTCGCTAGCCCTGCTGGGACGACACGATCTGAGGATTCCTATATTGCATTGTTGGGGTAACCCAACCTCCACATAGACAGCCGTAGGCATTTGAGTGGTCGCTTATTTATATAATTGTATGGCTTGTTGCTGGCTAAGCTGGCTGGCACGTAACGCTGTCCCGGTGCGGTAATTCATTCCCTTGTTCTTGTTTGATGTAGGGGTGAGTTACTGTTCCGATGACAGTCTACGAGTTCCAGTTGGCGATGCAAGCATTAGTGGATGTTAGGATGACTGTGATGATTGTTGGTTACTTACGTATTAGTAGTTGGATTGCTGCCTTATATTCTGTAATCGTGCGTTGGTACCGCACGATCCTTTACATTATTTATTGTTTTTAGATGCCATTTCTGTCACATTTTATCATGCTGGTTTTCTTCGTCCGTCCTTGAGCCTTCCTTTCTGGTACTTGCTGCGGTTGGCCTGACCAACCCTGGATTGTTTCCAGATTGTCTGAGATCGACCATGTGGATCTTCCAGACTCGACTTGGAGGATGTGCTTCAGTTCCCGACCATGCTAGGAACTGTGGGAAGGTATGCTAGTCTACATTATTATTCTGTACTGTAGATTCCTGATTTTCATATGAGTATTCCCTGCTTTCCATATGATTATCTCTCTTGATGTTGTTTCATTGTGATTTGCCTGTGGACATGAGATCGGATTTAGGCCATAGATTGATTGCATGCTAGGATACCCAGCAAGACTTGACAGCCGTCATCGCCGTATAGCGTATTCGTACCTTGTACGGTGTAGCTGGCCTACGTCCGCCCCCGTATTCCGGTACTGGGGCGTGACATATCTTCATCAGCTTCATCAGCGTCGCAACCTCCACAGGATCCAGCTTCTTGATGATCTCCTCCATCGATCCTCCTCTTCGATGATCGCGTCACACCCGTCATACGACTCACGCTCGTCCTCGTTGTCCGCTTCTAGATCTGAACATATTTTTCATCAGATCTAGGCCTTCGGTGTCAACTTTCGAAACGATCCGAACAGCGGTGACGCGAGTGTCGTCGCGTGCGTCAGTGTCGGCAACAGCTGCAAGAGTCGTGCGCGCCGTGGGGGGGGGGGCGCCCGGCGCGCGTGCAACAATACCGCAGCAGCAGCCGCGGGGCACGTGGGGGCCGCGTGGGCTCTGGCCGCGTGTGGGAAAGGGGGGGGTAGCGGCTAGGGTTAGGGTTTGGTAGGAATAGTGGAGGGGTGGCTCGGTTGGTGGCGGCTAGGGTTAGGGTTTGTGGAAACTTGGCTTGGATACCATGTTATAATTGATTGATAATTTTATTGATAGTACTCTTGGCTTTATATAGCCTTACAGTCTATATTACAATGATGGAATATCCTGTGGCATATTCTGGCATACCAAATATGTCCGCAGGATATTCCAATATCCTTTATGCTAATACAATCTACTAAATATGACAACATTTTCATAGATGCTTTAATTATGAATGACAATTCATGTCCATTTTCACTCTCATGAGTTAAGGAATTTTTTGAGTAACCATTAATTTGAAGCATTTCACTTTCTAATTCATGTCCTCGTGATTCTTGTACATTGTGTTTCTACAATTCCTGGTGTAGTATTGAACTAAGTGGTTATTACTGTATGCGTCTTTCATTGAATTGGTTGCATTTGCCAAAAGTTGTTTAACAACATGCATATTATTACAGGGTTGGTGTGGTATTCTGTGGTAGACAATCTCCAGGAGGACATAATGTGATTTGGGGTCTTCATAGTGCTATAAAAGCTCACAACCCTAAGAGTGTTCTACTTGGTTTCCTTGGTAATAATTTCTTGTACAAATGTACAATTGATCATTCACTTATTAGGTAATGGTTATGTGATATTTGTCCTTTAGTTTCCATTTCCTGCACATAATCTAACTCTTTATGGGTATTGCTTGGCAAGGATAATTGTAATGACAGAGATCTGAGAAATTAGGCAGACGATAAAGAGAACATTAACAACTTACCTGTTTGTAAATTGGGCAAGGTCTGGTTTCAAATTTTGCTTTCTAGATACATAACATATATTAGTAGAAGGTATAAGATAATAGAGGGATGCCATCTGGCTGCATTTTCAGCAAGTGTGGAAATTATGTAGGAACTATTGCTCTTGATACTTAGAACAGGTTATAGATCTGAGAAATTAGGCAGACGATAAAGAGAACATTAACAACTTACCTGTTTGTAAATTGGGCAAGGTCTGGTTTCAAATTTTGCTTTCTAGATACATAACATATATTAGTAGAAGGTATAAGATAATAGAGGGATGCCATCTGGCTGCATTTTCAACAAGTGTGGAAATTATGTAGGAACTATTGCTCTTGATACTTAGAACAGGTTATGGAATAGTTTCAGAATCCAGCTTACATACTTTGCTGAGTTTGTTTCTTTGTTTTGACCCACTAAACGTACAAACCAGCTAACGATAAGAATGCAGGAAACAAGGTTATGAACGTTGGAAATCTAGTGTCCTTAACTTTTTGTTTCATCAGAGATGTGTCAAACTGAAATGTGAAATTGTTTTTCGAACTGGTCTTGATCTTTTTTCTTCATTGATTTGTCTTTAAAGTTTAAACCAGTAAGTTAATTCGTTATGCTTCCTCTTCAGGGTGATGATATTATTCCTATGATCCACCAAACAAATCTTAACCCTTGATGAACTTGTATAAGATGAGTCTCTAGGCTATGAGCGGCTATGTCAAATGTGCCTAGGGAAGATAGTCATGTCCAGTAGGTGGCACCTTCTAGTTACCTAGGTGGCCTTTTAGAACAGTATAACTTGTGTGAGTAAAAACTAATGAACAAACTCTCCTTGGATCTGTTGCATTTGTTTTTTGCTCGTGTTCATCGCACTACTGTTCTATGTATGGTATGATCATGCATATCCATGCATTGTCTCCTCTTGTAGCCAAGTGGCATGTTCTGGAAAATGTTAAGACAACTAATGAGAAGGTGGCATCTGGTTAGTAAATGGTGAAGTTAACGCTCAACTCTTAGAAAAGATTTCCTGGGGGTGTACCTGAGTAACCAAGAGCCTCTCGTGGGAACCGGGGACCAAGGTCGACGGCTAGCCTGTGAGGGTTGCCCTTGTGTATGTGAAAACCCTTAAGCAGGATGTTGTTCAGAGTAATTTTCTTATAGCTGCTTCAAAGTTATTATTTAGATAGTTTCCGTAAGATGCACATGAACCTGGTTCTCAAGAAAAATATGGAAAAGACTTCAAGCAGAACCCTGGCACATGAGCATGCTTCTTTTTTAGTGATGTAGCTACTTTTCTCATATGAATGCATTTGAAGTTTACACTCACAAGAAGTCCTTCCAAACGTGCTTTCTTATTAGACTTATCAATAAGTACTAATCAGCATATTGTGGAATGTGTTTCTCTTGGTTATTGCTGTAGGTGGATCTGAAGGTTTATTTGCACAGAAAACTCTGGAAATCACTGAAGATGTTCTTTCCACTTATAAAAACCAAGGTTACTTGACACTTAGTCTCGATGAGTCTTTGCTCTCTAATAGCTTGTTTCTTCAGTAAATCTCTCTAATTGGTATGAAATTTTGTTTATGAAGGTGGTTTTGATTTGCTTGGCCGGACTGTGGATCAGATCAGAACTACTGAGCAAGTGAATGCTACAAGGGCTGCATGTCTAGGTCTGAAGCTCGATGGTCTTGCCATTATAGGAGGTATCTAAAGTTCAGAGATCTTATGTCAAATGATACGTTGTGGAATAAATTGATGTCAAATGTTCCTATGGTGGTATATGCTAGTTAATTCCTTGTTCTTTTTCAGGAGTCACATCCAACACAGATGCTGCTCAGCTCGCAGAAACTTTTGCTGAGGCAAAATGTCCAACTAAGGTACTCAGCTTGTCTAATACTTGCATTATACTTTTTCTCATCAGATTGATCTTACTTATTCTGCCGTATTGCAACTGATAGAGCTAGTGGACAGGTTATTGGTGTTCCTGTTACTTTGTATGGGGATCTCAAGAATCAGTTCGTGGAGATTGATGTTGGTTTTGATACTATATGCAGGGTATGACACTTTATGACATTTTTTATATTTGAACACAAAGTTCAGTCTGACCATGTAAAACAGAGTGAATATGAATTAGGTGTTGCCATCTTTTTTTTTTTCATGTGCCTTTAGCTGATTTGTATAATGGTGCTAGTCAATCAAAGTTCAAATTTGTTGGTCCAATTTGGAATTGAAATGAATGTCAGTAACCATATTAACTGTAATTATTTATATCACATTGTCCGAATGGCCGCCCTTAAATGATATTAGTTTATGTAGATGCCGTGCAATATGTCGGTTCTATTTTATTTGTATTTCCTCTGATCGGTTATGACCACCTAAAATTTATATGTTCGTAAGTAGCATAAATATAGCAACATCATCATTGTAATTCAGATATCTGAATCTGCATCTGGATATTTAAAAAGCAATGTGATGGAGGTCCATATCATTATGAGTCCAATTCGAGTTCGAGTTGAGATTTTTGAGTTTGGACTTTATTTTGGGTGCACATGGTTTCTATTTATGCACATGAGTGCATATGCTCATGGGTGCACATTGTTGGTTTTTAGGATTAGTTATATTTAATAGATTTTATTAGGATTAACTTAAATTTGGAAGCATGATAGTTTACATTTATGGATTAGTTTCTTGGAGGCCAATGCATCTATGGCTATACAAACTCATGCATGCTTTAAGTTTTATTCAATCAAGAGAATTGTATAAGTTTATTTATGTATTTGTTATAACCCTAAATAAAACTCTCAAATTCTTCATATACTATAGTTCTCTACAATTCCCTTCTTTCTTTTCAACTACTTTATTGCCTGTGCTACACACCCGCCTGTTCTACAATATCTGCCCCTAACCTCGACATCCTACGAACAACCAACTTCTCCTTGTTGTCCAAGTTGACGGGGAAGCTTCTTTTCAACTAATCTGCACTGACCAGCAATATAGCCTTAGTCTTCCTTAGCCTTTCCCTTCATGTTCTGTAGAAGACCCAACTAAGAGCTTCAGCCTTACCATGGTTGACTGCACATGTCAAATCAGTCGTACAGTTCAAGTTCAGCTCCATAATGTACCCAAGTTCAGTTCGATTAACTGCGAGTCAGAGTAGTTTTCATCCTAACTCGGCCTTCAACTCCTCATCTTCGTCAAATCATTGCATCTCGCAAGATTAGACCAAGGTTCGCATATCGGAACCGGTACCAGTTGAAATGAGTCTAATATCTCAGATAATATTATTGAGGGCTACTGCCTACTACTTATAGAGGGTCCAACCCCTCTTCATATTACATCTAACCGATGTGGGACTAAAGTCCCTTATTTACTCTCAACACTCCCCCTCAAGATGGACGATAGATATTAATCATCCCCATCTTGTTACATAGCTTTGACAGACTCAATGAACTAAGACCCTTAGTCAGACAGTCTGCCACTTGTTCTTCTGAGCGAACATAGTCAATCTTCAGTATCCCTTGTTCCAGCTTTTCCTTGATGAAGAATCGATCGATCTCGATGTGCTTCGTTCTGTCGTGCTGAACCGGATTGTTCGCTATACTTATCGCAGCTTGACTATCGCTCAGAAGGTGCAATGGTGTCCCCTTGTCTAGCTTCAACTCTGTCAGCAGCGCCTTTACCCATAGCAATTTTGATACTCCTAGAGCCATTGCTCTGTATTCTGCTTCAGCTGTCGACCGTGCTACCACTGACTGTTTCTTGCTTCTCCATGAAACCAGGTTTCCTCCTACAAAAACACAGTACCCTGTGGTAGACCTTCTGTCGTCTATGCAGCTTGCCCAGTCTGCATCGCAGTATCCCTCAACATCTGTGCATCCATTCTTCTTGAACCACAGTCCTTTTCCCGACGTCCCTTTCAGATATCTTAGAATCTGAAATACTGCATCCATATGACCCGTTCTTGGATCATGCATATAGCGGCTTACAACACTTACTGCAAATGAGATATCAGGGCGAGTATGCCCTAGATAAATCAGTCTGCCTACTAGCCTTTGATACCTTTCGCGATCAATAGGCTTTCCTGCTTCTTCTCCCATCTTGCACTTCTGGTCAATTGGAGTGACTGCTGCTCGGCATCCTAGCATTCCTGTCTCTTTCAGCAGATCTAGTGCATATTTCCTTTGTGAGAGAACAATTCCTTGTTCACCATCACACACCTCGATACCCAAAAAGTATCTCATCTCTCCCAGGTCCTTCACCTCAAACTCTTTGGCGAGTTTCGTCTTCAGCTTAGTGATCTCAACTACATCGTCACCTGTGATCACTATATCATCTACATATACAGCAAGTATAGTAATGTGGCCCCTTGCATGCTGGAGGAAGACAGTATGATCTGCATTTGTCTGATGGTACCCCATGCCAGTGACAGCCCTTCTGAATCTGTCAAACCAGGCTCGAGAAGATTGCTTCAGCCCGTACAGCGACTTCTTCAGTTTGCACACTTTTCCATGTGACGTTCCTTCACCTGAATCTGACACAGAGTAGCACCCCGGAGGAGTCTCCATGTATACTTCTTCTTGTAGGTCTCCATGAAGAAATGCATTCTTTACGTCTAACTGGTGTAGCTTCCACCCATACTTTGCTGCAATGGAGACCAGCGTTCTTACGGTACTCATCTTCGCTACTGGGGCAAAAGTCTCATCATAGTTGATACCATATGTCTGGGTATAGCCTTTTGCAACCAGTCTCGTCTTGTATCGTTCAACTTTTCCTTCTGGTGTCTCCTTCACTGTGTAAACCCATTTGCATCCCACAGCTTTCTTCCCTTCAGGTAATGGCACCAGCTCCCATGTCTTATTTTTCTCTAGTGTCCCAAGTTCTTCCATCATTGCGGCTTTCCATCTTGGGTCCTTCTTTGCTTCCTGTCAATTCTTAGTTAAAGAAGTGGAGTCTAACGAAGTGAGGAATGTTTGATATGTCGGAGAAATATTAGAATAAGATAGGTAGTTGGCGATATCATGTTCATAATCTTTATAACGAATAGGAGCCTTTCCCGCATTAATGCGAGAAGACCTCCTTAAGGGAGCAATGGGTGGTGGAGAAAGCATACCATCCGAATCGGAGAGACCCGCTTCCGAATCCGAGCGATCCGGTGCGGGAGTAACATCTTCAGGAGTCGGGGCAGGAGTAGACGAGGGACTTGGCACTATAGGCACAGGGCACGGCACAGTACTGGACCTCTGTTGTCTTCTTCTGTAAACTTGGAGCTCCTTTTCCCTTGTCTGTTTCTCCCCCTGCGTAATGTACGTATTGTCTTCGTCATCCTCCGTATCAGTATCATTGATGCTTTCTCCCCCTTTCTTCCAGTGTGTCACGACAGGACAAGGTACCGATCCGACAACTACGTTTGGGCATACTACCTCCCCCTCACGTCCAACACCCGTTGTGTGAGGCGTGTTCCCAAATGCAGAACCTTCGTCCGAACCATAATAAGGTTCCAGCTCTCTGAATGTAACGTCCATGCTTACAAACAGCTTCCGTTCAACCGGCTCCAGCATACGTAACCCTTCTGTGTCCCGGTGTACCCAACAAAGACACTTAACTGCTCGAGGATCCAGCTTACCAACGCCAGGCCTGTTATCGTGGACGAAGCATACGCAACCAAATACTTTCGGAGGAACGGTGTACGCAGTTGTCCCCGTGAGCATTTCCAAAGGCGTCTTCCAGTCCAGTAATTGAGAGGGCATCCTGTTGATGAGATAAGAGGCTGTCAAGATAGCCTGCCCCCACAAAAATTTAGGGACATTCATAGCCAGCATCATTGTCCGAGCTACCTCCAGTAGGTGCCTATTCTTTCGTTCGGCAATACCATTTTGAGCCGGTGTATATGCACAAGAGGTTTGATGCAGTATACCATGAGAGGATAAATACGCAGCAAACCTCTTATGGGTATATTCCGTCCCATTATTCGACCGAAAACACTTAACACGAGCATTATACTGTGTCTTTACCCGTTGATAGAGGCTTTGAAATGCCTCAAAAACATCACTTTTATTCTTCAGCAGGTAGACCCACGTTATGCGGGTAGAGCAGTCAATAAAAGTAACAAACCATCTATAACCGTTAACACCGTTTGTAGGACAAGGGTCCCACACATCGGAATGAATCATATCAAAAGCAGCAGAACATCGATGCCCAGAACTCACATAGGAGCTTCTGGTATGTTTTCCCAACTCACAAGCATCACAAACTAACAACTCTTTATTTGCTTTTTGATATAAGGACGGATACAGTCGACTAATAACGGGAAAAGAAGAATGTCCTACACGCTGATGGTGGAGGAGCAGCTCGGCTTCGACACTTCGACTTCGGACTTCCGGTTGTGCGTCTGCAACCAAAGATGCCAGTGCTCTATCCAGACCGTTCCTGTCCAAGTACCATAGACCCTTATGCCATGTGCCAGTGCCTAGTCGTCTCTCCGTTCCCTTCTCCTGAAAAGTTACCTTAGGAATATCAAAGAAAACAATGCAGTTTAGATCAAGGATAATGGCGCTAATGGATATAAGATTGACAGGAAAGGAAGGAGCATGTAAGACATTAGATAGACTGATAGAAGGAGTGCAATCAACAGTGCCTTTACCCGTAACAGGCCTGGAGGTACCATCAGCAGTCTGATTGCTTTCTGGCGGCGTTAGAGTAGAGTATTCCCGGAACTCACCTCGGGACCCCGTGACATGGCAAGATGCCCCAGAGTCCATAATCCAAGCTGGCTGAGAGACAGATGCAAGAGCACGCGGAGGTATACCGGCACTGGTTTGGGAGAAGTAAGTGCAGTAATCTCCTGTAGTGGACGGCGCCCCAGGAATGACTTGTCGTTCACCAGAACCAAGCTTTGAGCCGCGCATCTTCTCGAAAACTTCTCTCTCAAATGGAGTGATGTCCGCCAGCTGATTGTTCCCACCTTCATCCGCCAGATGCGCCTTGTTGCCTCCAGAGTAAGTGCCCCTTCCACCACTGTAGCTACCTCGACCACCTCGTCGTCCACCGCGACCACGACCCCGACCATTCGAGGGAGTCCGTGTCGGTTTTGGACAAAAGCGGATGTAATGCCCTATGTCACCACAGTTGTGGCAAACGCCTCCCATAGAAGGAGGCTGTGTGAAAGTGGCAAGAGCAGATGTGTCAACTCCGGCCTGCTCCCCCTGGGAGATACCCTTGGTAGGCATCAGCTTCAACCGTGCTTCTTCTTGTGCCCTGGCAGCTATGGCGTCTTCTAATGTCGGCAGCTGCGGTTGTGCGAGAAGTACATTCCTCCGTTGCTCAAATGCAGGGTTGAGCCCCTTCAAAAACTTCATCATCCGTTGCCGCGAGATATAATCCAGAAATTTCTGAAAATGTTTTGCAAAAGCCGGTTCAACCTGAGCATCCTCCATGCCAAGAGGATCATAATGGTCAAGATCAGACCAGTACTTCTTCAACAAGGCAGCGTACTCAGAGATGGTACGATCGTCTTGGATTACCCGATCGAGCTCATCCTGCAGTTGGAAGACTCGCATGGGGTTACCCGAACCGGAGTACATGTCTTTCAATGTTCTCCAGATATCAGCAGCTCTCTCCATTGCTTCAACGTTACCCGACACTTGGTCGGTCAAAGAGGCTGTCAACCAACCAGCCACGACATTGTTGACAATGTCCCATACAACAAACTCCTTCGAGGAGTGATCGACAGGGGCCTTGGTGTGGCCATCTACATAACCAACCAAGCCACGTCCCTTCAGCGTCCGCATCGCCTGCCGCGACCATTTCAAGTAGTTGGTCGTGCCTTCCAACTTCGTCTCCAGCTTGTCCAACTTCCCCATTTTGTACGGTGACGGATCCACATCAGTATGGGTCACGCGTGGGGTTGCCTCCGGTAATCTCTTGGTCAGGAGATCCTCGACCAGGGCCTTCATTTCTTCTGCTGTCAACTTCCCATAGATGGAATCCATGACTTCTTCAACTGCAATCAGTGAGGTGTTGTTTCCTGAGTCGTCTTCTTGTGAGTCGTCTTCGTCTTAGTCAGCTATCGGGGGAAAACAACAAAACGAGATCCCTCACTGATATGTCGTAGTTTATACGACCAACTAGAACCGCGTCATGATAACGCGTTCGGACGGCTCAAGGATAACCAACGTAGTTGTGCCTCCTTGCATGAGACAAACCAAAGGTATACCAGCCGTGCAGAAACGATTGTAAAGACAACATTTCTGAGATACGAAAATCTAAAGAGATTTCGTATTCGTAGTAGAGCTTCTAAAAAGAAGGTACTGATTCTCGAAGGCAACAATCAGAAATCTTCTAAAGAAAATCTGAGTTTAGAGATCTTTTAAAGAGAAGGAACTCTGATTCTCGAGGCAACTACAGAGATCTTCTAAAGAGAAGGAAATTTGTTTTTTTTGTGTTTTTTTTGTTTTTTTTTTCAGAACAGCGAAAAACCCTAAAAAGGGCTGCTGGAGCAGCAGTAAAGGGAGGGGGGCGGCGCTGGAGGGTTAGGGAGGGGGGCGGCGCTGGAGGGGGGGCGGCGCTGGAGGGGGGCGGCAATGGAGGGGGCGGCACTGGAGGGGGGCTAGGGTTTGGCGGCTAGGGTTTAGAGTATGGCAGCGGCGTGGAGGAGGGTGGCGGCTGTGGAGGTGGGTAGGGAGGGCGGCTAGGGTTTGGAGGAGAGGATGGAGAACTCGGCTCTGATACCAAGTTGAAATGAGTCTAATATCTCAGATAATATTATTGAGGGCTACTGCCTACTACTTATAGAGGGTCCAACCCCTCTTCATATTACATCTAACTGATGTGGGACTAAAGTCCCTTATTTACTCTCAACAGTATCGAACCTTTCCTATGAGTATCGGCAGTATCGATGGTTTCGAATCGGAGTATTGGATTTTTTGGTATCGGAAAGCAAATAATTATTAATAAATTATTAAAATAAGAATTAGTATAATTAATTGTGTATTCCTCTCTCTTTGGAGGCAAGTATATATAGAGATACAAACCCTAGTACACCAAGTAATTACAATTACAAGTCGACCCATGACTTTCTATAATTAAAGACTTTCTATAACAAGACTTTTCTAAATTAAGGACTTCTATAATTAAGCCCTTGAACACTCCCCCTCAAGTTGGATATCACTCATACCCAACTTGGATAAGAAACTTGTGAACGTGTTGCTAACCACAGCCTTTGTAAGAATGTCAGCTAACTGGTCTTCTGTTTTATTTGGCGGTACCTTAATAATTTTATTATCTATCTTCTCTTTGATAAAGAATCGATCAACTTTCACATGCTTTGTTCTATCATGTTGAACTGGATTATGTGCAATATAACGTGCAACTTGGTTGTCACAGAACAACTTCATTGGCTGAGAATTTCTATAACCCAAATCCTCCAATAGATTTTGAATCCATAGTATTTCACAAATACCAGGAGTCATTCCACAGTATTCTGCCTCAATGCTAGATCAAGCAACTACATTATGCTTCTTGCTTCTCCATGTAACTAAATTATCTCCTATAAATGTAAAATAATCAGATGTAGACCGTCTATTATGTATTGCTCCTACCTAATCTGCGTATGTATATCCTTCAACTCTGAGGTAATTATTTTTCTTGAACAATATGTCCTTTCCAGAGCTCCCCAGTACCTCAATATTCTTATCACAACATTCATGTGTTGCTCTTTCGGATCATGCATGAATTGACTCATAACTTCAAGAACGTGTGCAGAGTCTGGCCTTGTATGTCCCATATACATCAAACGGCCTACTAATTGTTAGTATCTCCCTTTATTCATTGCACCTAGTTGAGATCCATTCAAGTTTCAGACCTTCCTCTAATGGTGTGTCAACTAGTTGACAATCAGTCATACGTGTTTCCTGTAACAGTTCTAAAGTATACTTCCTTTGAGATAGAAAATTTCGTGATTTACTCTGAGATATTTCAATGCCCAACAAATACTTCATAGTACCTAGATCCTTCATTTCAAATTTTGCAGACAAATATTTCTGAAGTGCCAATCGCTCCTTTTTATCGTCTCATGTGACCACCATATCATCAAGATAAAATATTGAGTGCTGTAATTTTTTTGCTTCCTTTTCCTTTATAAATAGGGCATGATCTGAGTTACTCTGCTTATAACCAAATCGTCTCATAGCATGTGTAAATCTCACAAACCATGCTCTAGGTGACTGCTTGAGACCATACACAGACTTTTGTTTATTTCTTACTTCTTCCATGTCTTTTCTTTTGTAACTCTTTGTAGTGGTTAGCATTTTGTTTATTTCTCCATCCATTCTATGGAACATTGAGAAGTTAGCAAACTTAGTTTTTTTTATAGTGCTTGATTTATTAGTAGTACTTTTTTTCTTCTTTGCTTTCAGGTTAATTCACAGCTCATAAGCAATGTCTGCACTGATGCACTTTCTGCGGAGAAGGTGATGTAAATAGTGTTAGATTTTGACAAACCCATACCCATCTTTGGTTTTGGGATTTTCTTGGTCGACTTTAGAAGGATTATCATACTGCAATAATCCTGGCATCACGAGTGCATAACCAGTGAATTGAGTATTATGTGTGTATATATTTCTTAACCATTTCCATGTACTGTAGCCTTTAGTCTAAAATGGAAATTCAACGTAAAACTTATTTTTTGTCACATGTGTTTCCTCTTTGACTCTGATCACACCGGCAGCCAACTTCTGTACCAGAAATCTTTAAACTGATTTATGTTAGTGGCATTGCAGTATTATTATTTCGTTCGCTTGATGAGTCGCAAGGCCTCCCATGTAGCTTTGGAATGTGCTCTCCAGTCACATCCCAATATGGTATGATTTTGGTGGTTCGTATGTTACTCACTAGTAGACAGAAAAAAATTTATTATTGATATAATCATTCTCCAAACAAAGAATGTTAGATTCTTTTTTTGGTACCTTCTTATGTTAGATAAATGATGCGTTCTTTAGGTAATTTCTGATTCAATTATCTTTATCATAGGTCATCCTCGGTGAAGAAGTTGCCATGTCAAAACTTACAATTTTTGACATAACAAAACAGATCTGTGATGCAGTCCAAACCAGAGCAGAAAAAGGTTAGCATCATTGGTTTTTATATAAGGATTATGTTGCCATTAAATGATGTGTCCGATGTCTATGGTCCAGAGAAGTACCATGGTGTAGTCCTTATCCCTGAAGGGCTTGTAGAGAGCATTCCGGAACTTTATGCGCTCTTGCAGGTAATTTTATTCTATAAACTAAATTGAAGCATGATCTCCATTATGTTCGCCCAGGGTTCAGATAATTCCTTGACCTGTTGCAGATAGATTGACTCCTAATTTTAACTCTTGCAGGAGATACATAGTCTCCATAGACAAGGCGTTTCAGTTGACAATATTACTTCTCAGCTTTCACCTTGGGCATATGCCTTGTTTGAATATTTGCCACCATTTATCAGGAAACAGGTTTTTCCATTAAATCTTTTCTCATCACTTGGAGACTATGTAATAAATGCAAACTAAAATTTTCCTACTTTAGCATGCAACTGTATAAACAATTCTCGTCTTAACAAACCTTTATAAAATGCAGCTGCTTCTCCATCCTGAATCCGATGAGTCTGCACAGTTATCCCAGGTATTTGTGCGTTGATAGGGGTTGTCTATAAGAAGGATTTCTTTCTTTTACTATTGCGCTCTCTTACATCATTTTTATGTCATTTTGGTAGATTGAAACGGAAAAACTTCTGGCACACTTGGTGGAAGTGGAAATGAATAAGAGGACGGTATGTGTAATATAAGTGCACAATGACTACTGAAAATGTGAAATTCTGACATCCTTATACCAGGGTGTCAGAACTTCAAGAAATTCATTTTGTATGAGAGTGCAAGTTTGGCATTACAGTGTATATGTTTTCCATATCCTCTTCTTATGGCAAATAAGTCCACTTTGAATATCCTTCTTGAACTATTTTACTATCCTTCCAGAAAGAGGGCACATACAAAGGAAAGAAATTCAATGCTATATGTCACTTCTTTGGCTATCAAGCTCGAGGGTCATTACCATCAAAATTTGATTGCGACTATGCTTACGTAAGTTCTGAAAGAGAAGTAGCTCTCTTCTTTAGTTGCCAGTTGTGTTGTGACTGATGACTGTGCTTGTCATGATCAGGTTCTTGGGCATATCTGCTATCATATATTAGCAGCTGGTTTGAATGGTTACATGGCTACTGTAACAAACTTGAAACATCCTGTCAATAAGTGGCGATGCGGTGCTACTCCAATCACGGTAGTGTCTTCATTTTTTTTTACTTAATTGAGTCTTTTCAAGAGTTTTCTTTCAGTTATAGGTATATAGAAGGTGGGCCGTATAATCTTAAATCAATATAATTGATGGCTTGGTTCTGTGTTGACTAATTGCAGGCAATGATGACGGTGAAGCGATACTCACGTGGTCCTGGAGCCACACCGATTGGGAAGCCTGCACTGCATCCAGCAACAGTTGACTTGAAAGGAAGAGCATATGAGTACGCAATCACAGTTCCTGCTTACATTATTTTCTTTCCTCTTGCCATGTTGACTATGTTTCTCTTAATGCCTGAATTACATAATTTTCTAGTAATACTGTACAAGTGCCAGATACCACGAAATTACAAGAAGTAAGTTTCATGGGATGAGAAATCAGAAGGGTACCCAAAATTAACTCTGAACTACAAAGACTTGTTCTGAAGTTTGAACTATTGATTTCAAGGACGTACTCTTTTAGTGTTAGTGTTAATTGTGGTCATGTTTCAGCTTTCCTCGTGGAGTTGTGAACTTGTCTTATCCTGTATATTCAGGTTGTTGAGACAGAAAGCGTCGAGTTTTCTTATGGATGACATGTATAGAAACCCAGGACCGCTTCAATTTGAAGGACCAGGTGCTGAAGTCAAGCCCTTTTCACTCTGCGTGGAAGATCAAGATTACATGGGCAGAATCAAGAAGATTCATGATTATCTGGACAAGGTTCTCTTACTACAGCCTTCTATTATTCTTTTATTTTTTGTTCTTCTTTTTCGTAAGCTATATGCAACAGTGTCATAGTAAAGTCAAATTGGCCATGAGTCTCCCAAGAAAGGTTGGCAGCATTGGCTGAAACCTATACCGAAAACTGAAACTACAGGAACTGACCCATTCAAAACCACCGAAACCCCACGAAACTGCAGAAACCAATACTGTAAACCTTACTATCAAGTGTTCAGTCTTAACAGCCTTGCATGTCACTATTTCACTGATTTTTTTTTTTTTCACTTTCCAATTGCTATGACCTTTTCTTGTTGCTACCTGCATGATCTATTTATTACTCCATTTGAATGATCAACTATACCATAACTGATGGACACAAAGTAAGGCACCCTTATATGCGCTCTACAAGATCCGGTCTTACACTCTTACACTGGTGGCGTGGAAGCATTTTTATCCTCTCATAATCGCTTAGGCATGACAGACAATTTGGAAGCGATTGGTTTCAATATGTTTGTGTTGAGAACTAATAAGGGACTTAGTCCCACATTGGAAAATGTAGTATGAAGAGGAGCTAGACTCCCTATAAGTAGTGGAGTAGCCAATCAATAAAATACATAACAATTATTCTCTACATGGTATCAGAGCCATAACCACAAAAAATTCCCCCCCCCCCTTCCCCAACCCGGCAATCCTACCCCCCCCCCTCCCGCCCCCCCGACGCCCCCCCTGCCGCCAAACCCCCCCTGCTCCCCCCCCCGGGCAGTTCCCCCCCTGCCCCCGCCGGCAGTTCCCTCCTCGACGCCCCCCCGCCACGCCCGACGCCCCCCCCTGCTGCCCCCCCCGACGCCACCCCCCGCTGCCGCCGCCGACCCCCCTGCTACTATCCCCCCCCCCCCGACGCCCCCCCTTTTCCGGCCCCAACTGCTGTCGACCCCCCCTTTTTTTCAAAAAAAAGAAAAGAAAAAAAAACCCTAATTTGAGAGAGATTATGTGGACAGTTATTCGAAGACGGATGGACGTCAAATGCTTTATTTGCACCATTTGTTCCTAGATTACGCCCTCCGGAATTACAAATGCTTTATTTGTTTTCCGTTCTCGATCTGCAAATTAGGATCTACATGCGCGTGCCGGTGTTAGCCACGTTGACAGCGCATTCGTAAGGTCTCTGTTGAAGACTTTACATAAAGACGACGACGACGAAGCCGACGAAGACGACGAAGCCGACGAAAACGACGACGACGACGACGGATCACAGTTGAAGACGCCATGGATTCGATCAGTGGTAAACTGACAGCAGAAGAGATGAAGGCCTTGGTTGATGATATTTTATCAAAGAGATTAACCGAGGCAACCCCACGTGTGATCCATACTGATGTGGATCCGTCACCCTACAAAATGGGGAAGCTGGACAAGCTGGAGACGAAGTTGGAAGGAACGTCCAACTACTTGAAATGGTCACGACAGGCAATGCGGACGCTGAAGGGACGAGGCTTGGTTGGCTACGTCAATGGCCAAACCAAGGCACCAGATGATCCCTCCTCAAAGGAGTTTGCTATTTGGAAAATTGTCAACAATGTTGTGGCTGGATGGTTGACAGCCTCCTTGACCGACCAGGTGTCGGGCAATGTAGAGGCGATGGAGGCTGCTGCTGATATATGGCGGACTTTGAAGGACATGTACTCAGGCTCAGGCAATCCTATGCGGGTCTTACAACTGCAGGATGAACATGATAGGGTGGTCCAGGACGACCGTACCATCTCTGAGTATGCCGCACTGTTGAAGAAATACTGGTCTGATTTGGATTACTATGATCCTATTGGGATGGAAGATGCACAAGTCGAACCAGCATTTGCGAAACATTTTCAAAAATTCTTGAATTATATTTCGCGACAACGGATGATGAAGTTCTTGAAGGGTCTTAACCCTGTGTTTGAGCATAGAAGGAATGTACTCCTAGCACAGCCCATGCTTCCAACCTTAGAAGAAGCTATAGCTGCCATGGCACAAGAAGAGGCTCGATTGAAGTTGATGTCCAACAAGGGCTATTTCCAGGGAGAGCAAGCCGCTGTTGATAAGTCTGCCCTTGCCGCCTTCAATCAGCCTCCCTATGTGGCTGGTGTTTGTCACAACTGTGGTGACTCAGGGCATCACATCAGATTTTGTCCAAAACTCCTGCAAAGTCAGTCGAGTGATCGTGGACGGAGCCGCGGAGGACGTCGAGGTGGTAGAGGCGGTTATGCTGGTAGAAGGAGAAATTATTCTGGAGGGCACAAAGCTAATATGGCGGATGAAGGGGGAGATAATCACCTGGCTGAGTTAACCCCTCTTGAGAAGGAGTTCTCGCGAGGTTACGCAGCACGAAACTAGGTTCGGACGGCAGTCATGGGGCGTTATCTACCTCGGGGGATCACATCACTTGCTTTGCCCAAACCTGCACAAGTATTCATGCGCGTGCTCTTGCGGCAACTGTCCACCAACCAGGTTGGACTATGGACTCTGGGGCATCTCGCCATGTCACGGGGTCCCGCGGTGAGTTCCAGGACTATACTCACCTACCGACGCCGGAGAGCATTCAGACTGCTGATGGTAACTCCAGCCCTGTCATGGGTAAAGGCACTGTCGCATGCACCCCTTCTCTCACTCTCACCAATGTCTTACATGCTCCGTCTTTTCCTGTCAATCTTCTTTCTATTAGTGCCATTATTCTTGATCTTAACTGTACTGTTTCCTTTGACATTCCTACGGTGACTTTTCAGGAGAAGGGGACAGGACGACGACTAGGGACTGGCACATGGCATAAGGGGCTGTGGTACTTGGACAGGACTGGACTGGACAAAGCATTGGCATCTCTGGTAGCAGACACACCACCGGAAGATTCACGGCGCAGTGTAGAAGATGAATTGCTACTCCACCACTAGCGTGTCGGTCATTCTTCTTTTAAAATTATTAGTCGATTGTATCCGTCCTTATACCAAAGGGCTAATAAATAGAAGTTATTTTGTAATGCATGTGAGTTGGGTAAACATACCAGAAGCACGTATATGAGTTCAGGAAGTAGAAGTTCAGCTGTATTTGATATGATACATTCGGACGTATGGGGTCCTTGTCCTACAACCGGTATTAACGGTTTTCGATGGTTCGTCACTTTTATTGATTGTTATACTCGCGTGACCTGGGTCTACCTTATGAAGAATAAAAGTGACGTCTTTGAGGCGTTTCGAGACTTTCATCGCCGGGTAGAAACACAATATGGCACTAAAATTAAGTGCTTACGGTCTGACAATGGGACGGAGTATACAAATAAGAAGGTTGCTGAGTATTTATCCACTCATGGAATACTACACCAAACTTTATGTGCCTATACACCGGCACAAAATGGTGTGGCCGAACGGAAGAACATACACCTGCTGGAGGTCGCACGGACGATGATGCTGGCTATGAATGTCCCGAAACACTTATGGGGGCAGGCGGTGTTAACGGCCTCTTATCTCATCAACAGAATGCCATCTCAGTTATTGGACTGGAAGACACCGTTGGAGATGTTTACTGGTGCAACCACGTACACTGTTCCACCGAAAGTATTTGGGTGTGTATGTTTTGTCCAAGATAATAGGCCAGGAGTTGGCAAACTGGATCCTAGAGCGGTTAAATGTATCTTTGTCGGGTACAGGACAACTCAGAAGGGATACGCATGTTGGAGCCCAGTTGAGCGGAAGATGTTTGTAAGCATGGACGTTACATTCAGAGAACTGGAACCATATTATGGTTCAGATAACGGTTCAGCATTTGGTGACACACCTAACACAGAGGGTGTTAGATGTGAGGGGGAGAAAATAAGTCCATCTGTGGTGGTCGGATCGGTCCCATGCCCGGTCGTGGAAAACTGGACGAAAGGGGGAGAAAGCAGTGACTCCGATACAGAAGATGAAGAAGATACATATGTTAAACAGGGGGAGCAGCAGACAATAAAAAAAGAGCTCCAAGTGCAGACAATGGAAAAGGAGCTCCAAGTCTACAGAAGGAGACAGCAGAAGTCCAGTACTGTGCCTGTACCGTGCCCTGTGCCTCCTGTACCAAGTCCCTCGTCTACTCCTGCTCCAACTCTTGAAGATGTTGCCCCCGTACTGAATCAATCTGATTCTGATGCGGATCTCTCTGACTCTGATGGTATGATCTCTCTACCACCTATTGCTCCCTTAAGGAGATCTTCTCGCATCAATGCGGGTAAGGCTCCTAGTCGTTTTGATGATTATGAACATGATATTGCCAACTACCTGTCTTATTCTAACATTTCTTCGAATTATCGAGCCTTCATTGCATCATTAGACTCTACTTCGTTGCCCAAATGTTGGCAAGAAGCAAAGAAAGATCCAAGGTGGAGAGCTGCAATGATGGAAGAACTTGGGGCACTAGAGAAAAATAAGACGTGGGAGCTGCTTCCATTACCCAAAGGGAAGAAAACTGTGGGATACAAATGGGTGTACACAGTAAAGGAGACGTCAGAAGGAAAAGTGGAACGATACAAGGCAAGGTTGGTTGCAAAAGAATACACACAATCATATGGCATCGACTATGATGAGGCGTTTGCTCCAGTAGCAAAAATGAGCACCGTAAGAACTCTGGTCTCCATTGCAGCAAACTATGGGTGGAAGCTATACCAGTTAGATGTGAAGAATGCCTTTCTCCATGGGGACCTACAAGAAAAAGTGTACATGGAACTCCCGCCAGGGTGCTACGCTACAGAATCGGACGGAGGGACATCGCATGGAAAAGTGTGCAAACTAAAGAAGTCGCTATATGGACTCAAGCAATCTCCTCGAGCTTGGTTTGACAGATTCAGAAAGGCTGTTACAGGCATGGGATACCATCAAGCAAATGCAGATCATACGGTCTTTCTTCAGCATGCAAGAGGCCACATCACTATACTTGCTGTATACGTGGATGATATAGTAATTACAGGTAATGATGAAGTCGAGATCGCTAAGCTGAAGTCAAAACTCACGAAGGAGTTTGAGGTGAAGGATTTAGGAGCGATGAGGTACTTTCTAGGTATCGAGGTGTGTGAAGGCGAACAAGGAATTGTTCTCTCACAAAGAAAATACGCACTAGATCTGCTGAAGGAGACAGGAATGCTGGGATGCAAAGCAGCAGTCACTCCAATTGACCAGTAGTGCAAGTTGGGAGCAGAAGCAGGAGAGCCAGTTGATCGTGAAAGATATCAACGACTTGTAGGGAGATTGATTTATCTGGGGCACACTCGCCCTGATATCTCATTTGCGGTGAGTGTAGTAAGTCGCTACATGCATGATCTAAGAACGGATCATATGGATGCAGTGTTTCAGATCTTGAGATATCTGAAAGGGACGTCGGGGAAAGGGCTATGGTTCAAGAAGAATGGATGTATAGAAGTTGAGGGATACTGCGATGCAGACTGGGCGAGCTGCATAGACGATAGAAGGTCTACCACGGGATATTGTGTCTTTGTAGGAGGAAACTTGGTCTCATGGAGAAGCAAGAAACAGTCAGTGGTAGCACGGTCTACAGCTGAAGCAGAATACAGAGCAATGGCTTTAGGAGTGTCGGAGTTGCTGTAGGTGAAAGCGTTGCTGACAGAGTTAAAGCTGGACAAGGGAGCACCGTTACGTCTTCTGAGCGATAGTCAAGCTGCAATTAGTATAGCTAACAATCCAGTTCAGCACGACAGAACGAAGCACATCGAGATCGATCGATTCTTCATCAAAGAGAAGTTGGAACAAGGGATACTGAAGATTGATCATGTTCGCTCAGAAGAACAAGTGGCAGACTGTCTGGCTAAGGGTCTTAGTTCATTAAGTCTGTCAAAGCTATGTAACAAGATGGGAATGATTAATATCTATCGTCCATCTTGAGGGAGAGTGTTGAGAACTAATAAGGGACTTAATCCCACATTGGAAAATGTAGTATGAAGAGGAGCTAGACTCCCTATAAGTAGTGGAGTAGCCAATCAATAAAATACATAACAATTATTCTCTACAGTTTGTGTTGAGAATCAATAAGGGACTTTAGTCCCACATTGGAAAATGAAGTATGAAGAGGAGTTGGAACCTCTATAAGTAGCAAGTAGTAGCCCATCAATAAAATCATCCATTATTCATGTTCTACTTGGTATCAGAGCCATAACCATCCACCCCTCTCTCCCCCCCCCCCCCCAAAAAAAAAAAAATTCTTTCCCTCACCCGGCTCCAGCAGCCCCCCCCCCCCCGCTCCAGCGACGCCCGACCCCCCCGGCTCCAGCGGCGTCCCCCCCCCCCTCCGGCTCCAGCGGCAACCCCCCCCCCCCCCGGATCTTTTTTTTTTGTTGTTTTGTAAATTTTTTTTGTTATGTAATTTTTTGTTTTTTTAAAAAAAAGGAAGAAAAAAAGACGGTGTATTTCGAAGACAGAGGGACATCAAATGCTTTATTTGCCTCCCCTCTGTTCCTAGATTACACCGTCTGGAATGAACAAAAGCTTTATTTGTTTTCCGATCTTCACATCGGGATCTACACGGAGAATGATCGTGTTTTCTCCTGTGTCCTGACGTGTTCACTTTACATGCGCGCGCCGGTGTTGGCCAAGTTTATAGCGCATTCGTAGAGTAGAAGACGACGAAGCTAGAAGTTAGCAGCCGCCGCCGCCGACGACGACGACTAGAGATACAGTTGAAGCGGCCATGGATTCGATCGCTGGAAAACTGACAGCACAAGAGATGAAGGCCTTGGTTGACGATATCTTGTCGAAGAGATTGACCGAGGCGACCCCTAGTGTGACCCATACTGATGTGGATCCGTCACCCTACAAAATGGGGAAGTTGGAAAAGCTGGAGACGAAGTTAGAAGGAACGTCCAACTATTTGAAATGGTCGCGGTAGGCGATGCGGACGTTGAAGGGACGTGGCTTGGTTGGATATGTCAATGGCCAAACCAAAGCGCCCGCTGATCCCTCCTCAAAGGAGTTTGCTATTTGGGAGATTGTCAACAACGTAGTGGCTGGGTGGTTGACAGCCTCCTTGATCGACCAGGTGTAGGACAATGTAGAGGAAATGAAGGGTGCTGCTGATATCTGGCGGACTTTGAAGGATATGTACTTAGGCTCGGGCAACCCTATACGGGTCTTCCAACTACAGGATGAATTCGATAGGGTGGCACAAGACGAACGTACTATCTCTGAGTACGCAGCCCTGTTGAAGAAGTACTAGTCTGATCTGGATCACTATGATCCTCTTGGGATAGAAGATGCATAAGTCGAACCGGCGTTTGCAAAACATTTTCAGACATTCTTGGCGTATATTTTGCGGCAACAGATGATGAAGTTCTTGAAGGGGCTCAACCCTGTATTTGAGCAGAGAAGGAATGTACTACTCGCACAACCCACGCTTCCAACTTTAGAAGAAGCCATAGCTGCCATGGCACAAGAAGAAGCTCGGTTGAAGTTGATGCCCAACAAGGGCTACTTCCAGGGGGAGCAAGCTGCTGTTGAAAAGTTTGCCCTTGCCGTCTTCAATCAGCCTCCCTCTGCGGGTGGTGTTTGCCACAACTGTGGTGACTCGGGACATTACATTAGATTTTGTCCAAAACTCCTGCGAGGTCAGTCAAATGATCGCGGACGGGGCCGTGGTGGACGTCGTGGTGGTAGAGGAGGATATGCTGGTAGAAGGGGAAATTATTTTGGAGGACACAAAGCAAATCTGGCGGAAGAAGGGGGAGACATTCAATTGGCTGAAATAACCCCTCTTGAGAGGGAGTTCATTGCGAGGTTACGATGCACGAAGCTGGGTTCGGACGACAGTCAAGTTACTCCTGGGGCGTCATCTATCTTAGGGGATCACATCACTTGCTTTGTCCAAACCAGCACAGGTATACCTGTGCGTGCTCTTGCATCTGTCCATCTGCCAGGTTGAATTATGGACTCTGGGGCATCTCGCCATGTCACGGGATCCCGCGGTGAGTTCCAGGACTATATTCACCTACCGACGCTGGAGAGCATTCAGACTGCTGATGGTACCTCCAGACCTGTAATGGGTAAAGGTACTGTCGCATGCACCCCTTCCCTCACTCTCACCAATGTCTTACATGCTCCATCTTTTTCTGTCAATCTTATATCTATTAGTGTCATTATCCTTGACCTAAACTGTACTGTTTCCTTTGACATTCCTACGGTGACTTTTCAGGAGAAGGGACAGGACGACGACTAGGGACTGGCACATGGCATAACGGGCTGTGGTACTTGGACATGACCGGACTGGACGAAGCATTGGCATCTCTAGTAGCAGACGCACAACTGGACGCTTCACGTCGCAGTGTAGAAGACGAATTACTACTCCACCACCAGCGTGTCGGACATTCTTCTTTTCAAGTTATTAGTCGAATATATCCGTCCTTATATCAAAGGGCTAATAAAGAGAAGTTATTTTGTAATGCATGTGAGTTGGGAAAACATACCAGGAGCTCGTATGCGAGCTCAGGGAATAGAAGTTTCGCTGCATTTGATATGATACATTCAGATGTATGGGGCCCTTGTCCTACAACCGGTATTAACGGTTTTAGATGGTTCGTCACTTTTATTGACTGTTATACCCGCGTGACCTGGGTCTACCTCATGAAGAATAAAAGTGACGTCCTTGAGGCTTTTCAGGATTTTCATCGCGGGTGGAAACGCAATATAACGTTAAAATTAAGTGTTTCCGGTCTGACAATGGGACGGAGTATACTAATAAGAGGGTTGCTGAGTATTTATCTACTCATAGAATACTACATCAAACTTCATGTGCCTATACACCGGCACAAAATGGTGTGGTCGAACGGAAGAACAGGCACCTGCTGGAGGTCACACGGACGATGATGCTGTCTATGAATGTCCCAAAACACTAATGGGGGCAAGCTGTATTGACGGCCTCTTATCTCATCAACAGAATGCCGTCTCAGGTATTGGACTGGAAGACACCGTTGGAGATGCTTACTGGTGCAACTACATACACTGTTCCTCCGAAAGTATTTGGGTGTGTGTGTTTTGTCCAAGATAATAGGCCAGGAGTTGGCAAACTGGATCCTAGAGCGGTTAAGTGTATATTTGTCGGCATACGCATGTTGGAGCCCAGTTGAGCGGAAGATGTTTGTTAGCATGGACGTTACATTCAGAGAACTGGAACCATACTATGGTTCGGATGCAGGTTCAGCGTTTGGTGACACACCTAACACAGAGGGTGTTAGACGTGAGGGGGAGATAATAAGTCCAAACGTGGTAGTCGGATCGGTCCCGTGCCCGGTCGTGGAAAATTGGACGAAAGGGGAAGATAGCAGTGACTCTGATACAGAGAATGAAGAAGAAGATACATATGTTACGCAGGGGGAGACAAGGGAAAAGGAGCTCCAAGTCTACAGAAGGAGACAACAGAAGTCCAGTACTGTGCCGTGCCCATTGCCTACTGTACCAAGTCCCTCGTCTACTCCTGCCCCAACTTTTGAAGAAGTTGCCCCCGCACTGAATCACTCTGATTCTGATGCGGATCTCTCTGACTTGGATGGTATGATCTCTCCACCACCTATTGCTCCCTTAAGGAGATCTTCTAGCATCAATGCGGGTAAGGCTCCTAGTCGTTATGATGATTATGAACATGACATTGCCAATTTCTTATCTTATTCTAACATTTCTCCGAATTATCGAGCCTTCATTGCATCGTTAGACTCTTCTTTGCCTAAGTGTTGGCAGGAAGCAAAAAAAGGTTCAAGGTGGAAAGCTGCAATGATGGAAGAACTTGGAGTATTAGAGAAAAATAAGACATGGGAGCTGGTTCCATTACCCAAAGAGAAGAAAACTGTGGGATGCAAATGGGTGTACACAGTGAAGGAGACACCATAAGAAAAAGTAGAGCGGTACAAGGCGAGGTTGGTTGCAAAAGGATACGCACAATCATATGGCATCGACTATGATGAGACGTTTGCCCCAGTAGCAAAAATGAGCACGATAAGAACTCTGGTCTCCATTGCAGCAAACTATAGGTGGAAGCTATACCAATTAGATGTTAAAAATGTCTTTCTCCACGGGGACCTGCAAGAAGAAGTGTACATGGAGCTCCCGCCAGGATGCTACGCGACAGAATCAGACGGAGGGACGTCGCATGGAAAAGTGTGTAAACTAAAGAAGTCGCTATAACGGGCTCAAGCAATCTCCTCGAGCCTGGTTTGACAGATTCAGAAAGGCTGTTACTGGCATAGGATACCATCAAACAAATGCAGATCATACAGTCTTTCTTCAGCATACAAGAGGCCACATTACTATACTTGCTGTATATGTGGATGATATAGTAATTACAGGTGATGATGAGGTCGAGATTACTAAGCTGAAATCAAAACTCGCGAAGGAGTTTGAGGTGAAGGATTTAGGAGCGATGAGGTACTTTCTGGGTATCGAGGTGTGTGACGGCGAACAAGGAATTGTTCTCTCACAAAGAAAATGTGCACTAGATCTGCTAAAGGAACAGGGATGCTGGGATGCAAAGCAGCAGTCACTCCGATTGACCAGAAGTGCAAGTTGGGAGCAGAAGCAGGAGAGCCAGTTAATCGTGAACGGTATCAAAGACTTGTAGGGAGATTGATTTATCTGGGGCACACTCGTCTTGATATCTTATTTGCGGTGAGTGTAGTGAGTCGCTACATGCATGATCTAAGAACGGGTCATATGGAAGCAATGTTTCAGATCTTGAGATATCTGAAAGGGACGTCGGAAAAAGGGCTATGGTTCAAGAAGAATGGACGCATAGAAGTTGAGGGATACTGCGATGCAGACTGAACGAGTTGCATAGACGACAGAAGGTCTACCACGGGGTACTGTCTTTGTAGGAGGAAACATGGTCTCATGGAGAAGCAAGAAACAGTCAGTGGTAGCACGGTCGTCAGCTGAAGCAGAATACAGAGCAATGACTCTGGGAGTGTCTGAATTACTGTGGGTGAAAGCACTGCTGACAGAGTTGAAGCTGGATAAGGGAGCATCGTTACATCTTCTGAGCGATAGTCAAGCTGCAATAAGTATAGCCAACAATTCAGTTCAGCACGACAGAACGAAGCACATCGAGATCGATCGATTCTTCATCAAGGAGAAGCTGGAACAAGGGATACTGAAGATTGACCATGTTCGCTCAGAAGAACAAGTTGCAGACTGTCTGACTAAAGGTCTTAGTTCATTGAGTCTGTCAAAGCTATGTAACAAGATGGGGATGATTAATATCTATCGTCCATCTTGAGGGAGAGTGTTGAGAATCAATAAGGGACTTTAGTCCCACATTGGAAAATGAAGTATGAAGAGGAGTTGAAACCTCTATAAGTAGCAAGTAGTAGCCCATCAATAAAATCATCCATTATTTATTTTTTACTGTTTGTTATGGACCATGGTGTTTCTTGTTGCCTTGTTTCTGATTATGGTTCCATGCATGGAAAATTTAAATCGATTGATTTCTTCATACAGAGAAAAATTCAAATCATGGTTAATGGCCTTAGGGTCGAAACGGTTTAGCCGCCTCCATGACACACATCATGCTTCACAACGATGAGATAGGTTGATAAATAATGTAAGGTCTCAACAAGGATAAGAGAGATGTTATTGCAGGGCTTTCTTTAATGCAATCTCTATGGGACCTTGTATGCTTTTTCTTTGAGACTAGAAGCCCGTATGTTACGAGTCAACACTTAGAAGGGTCGAGTGATTCATTCAAATAGATCATTTGTGACTCGTCTATGATCACTGAATGGAACTTTTAGACCTTTCAATTCAAAATTCATAAATACATTGATCTCCCGTAGCAATGAACATGCCCATCTTCTTTAAATGCAGGTTCGGAGCATCGTGAAGCCTGGGTGTTCACAGGACGTTCTTAAGGCTGCTCTGAGCTCTATGGCCTCTGTCGCCGATGTCCTGACGGTAGTGTCTGCTCCTACGTTCAACGGCCAGTTGCCTCTCTGAGTCTAACGGAGCGGTCCATCAGTTTTCCTTCTTCCCAGAGAGAGTCAATCTATTTGACATGTAATATTTATTACAGGCACCCAACAGTTCTGATGATACTCTAATTTGCCTTTATAAGGGGAAAAAAAATGTAGAGGAGAGCGGTATTGTATTGAGTAATAAAGTTGCATGTCCAGTATATTTATGCAGATCTATGGTGTGTTGTCTTGCATATGGAAAGTTTATATCAATCCTGTCATAACCTCAAATTATCGGGCGTCAGCATGAAACTTCCATGAATATTCATTTCTTATTTCAGCTGAGCTCTGAACATGTTGCCACTCATCCAACTTAAACCTTCTTATTTCAGCTAAACCTTCTAGCGCCTTTAACATAGTCGAAGAGGATCCCATCAAAAACGTTCAAGTTTCGTGCATCATCATCACATTCTAATATTTAGAAGTGCATCTTGCATGACTTGCTATGTTGGCATCTAGGTGATTCCAGTCGCAATTCAATTAAGGAATCGTCAATCGTGCATTGCCCAAACAGGACTGGTCAGACCATATATGTATACTAGTGGATAATCCGTGCCATAATGGCACGGACACGAACCCGGTCTTCTCGACGTAGGCGTGCAGGCACCGGGCCAGCGCCAGGGAGTTCTGGACGGAGACGCGGCCTCCGAATCCGGCCTTCTCGACGTAGGCGTGCAGGCACCGGGCCAGCACCAGGGACCCGAGCCCGGCGGAGGCGGACACGGTAAAGACCACGGTGGCGGCGTGGGGCCTCATGGAGGCGAAGACGCGCAGGGCCGTCGCGGGGCGTCCGAGGGCGGCGAGGTCCGAGACGGCGCGGTCGAGGAGACGACGTCCCTGTGCGGCATTCCGTCGAACACCCGCAGGGCATGGTCGGCGGAGCCGCGTCGGGAGTAGGCAGTGAGCAGGACGGTCTGCACGAAGGGGTCAGGCCGGAATTCGAGGAGGAGGACGTGTGCGTGGAGCGACCTGGTGGCGGCGGCGGCAGCGGTGGTGTTGAGCAAGGAAGAGAAGGTGTGGGAGTCGGGAGGGACGCGGCGGCGGAGCATTTGGGAGTAGATGGAGAGTGGGTCGACAGAGATGACGATGACGGTGTTGAAGGAGAAGGGGTTGGGGTTGGTCATGGCGGAGAAGAGGGAGGCGGCGAAGGAAGGGTCGGCGTCGGCGGTGCGGTGGAGGAGGATGCTTGCGACGAAGGGGTTGCGGAAGAGGCCGGTGACGACGGCGTGGGCGAGGATGGAGTGGAGGCGGCGGAGGGAGGGGTGGTGCAAGAGGAGCCGGAGGCGGGGGTACCGTTGGAACAACCGGTTGTTCCGCATCCAACATGCAACCTCCTCCTCTCTTATAGAGAGGGGGACAATTTAGTCCTTTTATCATCGTTGAACCAAAGCACATGGGTCGGACCAAAAATCCACTGTGCTTTATATTATAGATATAATCAATAACGGTCCACAGTCGGTCGGTGACCGTATGAATAACAGTCCTGGCCTATAGGGTAGTCACTAACAGGGCCGGCCCTGGGGCCGAGCCAATAGTGCGGCTGCACAAGGCCTCCAATTGTTGGGGGCCTCAAAAATAATATTAGGGTTAGTTTTGTAATTTTGTATTTCAAGTTATTCCATTTCTTCCTCAATTCCTACTCTACAATCCCTCCAAGGCCTCCAATTCTTAGATCCCTATTCCCTACTGACTTTAAGATTTATAATTATAATCATACAAAAAAAAAAGAATTTCTTAAAGATATTGCTCTGACCGGTGTGTTAATTGCTATTTTGTTTCTAAAGATCCCTCAATTGTTAGATAAATTTATTTTCTCCAATAATGATCAATTTTTTTTATATATATAATTTAAGAATTTGGATGTGCAGGCTTAGTATTTATTTAAGAAATAATGATGTCAAAGACCGGAGCTCAGGTCCATAGCCGGTCCTATGATTTACGGGACCTATGACAAAATCTAAAATTTGGGCCATTTTTCTCACATAAATAACTTTTTTTTTAGCATTTTTACAAGCAAAATCATCAATTAAGCTATCAAAATCATCAATCAAGCTACCATATATTTTTTTCTGATTGGAGCGCTGGCTTTTTTGTTGCTTCCAGATTGGATCTTTGTTTTTTTTTTGATATACCTAGTCTATTGTAAAATTATGGGACTTCCAAAATTGGGGGCCCATGACGGTCGCCCACCTCGTCCGTGCCCTGGGCTGGCCCTGCTCAGGTCTTGGGGGCTCTAAATTGTGTGATTACATATTACTTCTCATCTGGGTATTGATCGTTATTCATTTTGTTATATGTTTTCATCAACAGAAAAATCTGAGACCAAATTTAGACAATTTAACGGTCAGTACGTCTTCTATCTAAAACATCTTTATTATACTATGTAATGTGTTTGAATATAGATAATTTGAATTTTAGTTATTTTGTTTAGTAACTATCTATAGATTCAGTTATAATATACAATCAGAGATTTTGATAAAGATATATAATAATATATTTAAAATATATGAATAAAAAATTTATGACCACATTTTGAAATTAGCATTGGGCCTTCAATTATTAAGGACCGGCCTGGTCACTAAGTCGGTAACAGTATGCCACATGAGTAACATGTCCATGTAGAGGACCAAGAGGACCTCCATGTTTCTAGCCTCAGCAAATGTGAGACCACTGGACTACAAGTAATCTCTCCTGATCTCTTTCTTACAGGATAGTTACACGTGTGATGAAAATTGTACAGCTAACCTAACTCATCTCGGTGTCGCCAACAAGCTAGAATTAATCATAAAACTGCAATCCGTAAACCACCTTTCTAAGGAGTAATTGTGACACCATCACTCAATATAATGTACTACAAACGGTCTGAATGTCCACATCATAAAATATTGTTCACTTGATACATCGTTCAATAGAATGTACTTCTACAAACGGTCAGAATGTCCATCATAAAGTATTGTGCACTTGATACTAAAATTCTTATTGACGACCAGTCGATCCAAGTCAAGAATAAACATAATAATCCATACACATTTACAGCTTCAAACAAAAGTTTCCCTACAGTAGTTTTACCATCCCAGTCCCATGACAACGCATCCAGTCGTCACCTGGTCAGTGATCTTAAACTCCTTATTAGATGATCCACGCTGATAACCTAACAGCTTTAAGAGAAGAGTAGCTAAAACTATATACAATGACTTTGACTCCAGCAAACCATTGATGTGTCTATCTACATGACCATGGAACCAATCCGTCCCAGGAACCACATGAGCAAGAACTAACCTATATACATAACAGTTCTGGCATTATAGATGTGAATCAACTAGATTCTATGGGGATTTAGTGTACATCTGTTTCTTCATATATCACATATGAAGGGTGATTTGTCGGACTCCAATTCCGACGTCACCATCAGTCCATACTCCACCGGATCATCAATCACGAGCTCCAGCAGGGCATGATGATTTTTACAGACACTTTGACAGCAGCAGCAAGAAAGAGAGCGATTCCAGAGCTCTCGTTTGGTTTCGAAAGGGAACTCCAACCATCGGAGCAAGACTCGACGCTGACTCTGGTACCTCTGGTGACCATTACTGGGGAAGACCTGCCAACAAAGAGATGAACATTAAGTCAAGTTGTACACTGCTCACTGTTAAACGGCAAGCGATGGCAAAAAAAAACATTTCAAAAAGTGAGAAAAATGAAATGCAAGCGATGGGAAAACATTCCAGACTTTCTTTATTACATCAAATCCCCGGACACAGTCCAAACCCAATCTCATCATCTCTCAATCCACCGATAGGGTTGATCTCTGTTCCACACACTATCACCACGATCCTATCTGCCCCCCCCCCCCCCCCCCCCCCCCCCCCCCCCAAACAAAAAAAAAAAAAACTTCATTCATATCCGACTCTCAATCAATCGCCACCTACATAATCGAGTTCCCCTAGCCCCCCCCCCCCCCCCCCCCCCCCCCCCCCTTCTCTTCCTTTTTAAGTAAGGTCATTGTGTGCTCGGGGGAATGGAACCTCCACCCAGTATTACCCGGGTTCTTACGTCTACAAGCGCTCACCACTATATATATGCAAATGACCTCTAGCCTAGTGGTTAAGAGAGATGCATGCGGCCCAAGTGGTCGGGAGTTCGAGCCCCAGTGGAGGCGAGTTCGCCACAATTACCCATTGCTTCAAAAAAAAAAAAAAAAAAAAAATATATATATATATATATATATATATATATATATATATATATATATATATATATATATATATATATTTCTCTCTCTCTCTCTCTCTCTATATATATATATATATATATTTTTTAATATATATATATATATATATATATATATATATATATATATATATATAACCACAACAATATTTCTTATATATCGTGTTATTAGTATTTTTTTAGTATCAAACAAGGGTTTATAGAGTACATTTAGAATATGACAATTCACTTTTAGAGCGGTGGCGGTAGTAAAGGGTGAAAACAATCATCCTCAAAGGTACCTAGCTACCTTTTATTTTCATCTTTATAAATCATAACCAATCATGGTAGTTATAGATGTGTTGGCACAGTATATTTCCCTTTTTGAGGGTGTTGAGACTGAACATATTATTCTAGAGAGCAAAAAGTTGTATATCTCATTGTTCGACTAAAACCTCCTTAATCTTTTGTTTTCTCTTTAAAGATCCAGAGTTGCGTTCCTTTCTAGGCTCTAATATACTAGTTTGGATTTTATGAAATCTCTTACGTTTAGCTAGCAATAAAAAATTGTTAAATATGTAATGTCCATATGTTTTCTCGTGTCTTATTTCCAAGGATTAGCGATATTGTGTATATATCACATGTCTAGTTTTACATTAAGTCGACACATTTAAACTTCAAATGTTAAATAGAAATCCCTTGACTAGCTTATATTTAGATCTATTGCACATTTCTTTAAAATGGGAGGGCCTATGTAACACTTCAAAACATGACCTTTGCCAAGAGGGAAGTATTAGCTTCGAACTATGTTCATATGGTTATGCATAAATTGACGATGTCATGATGATTAACTTGCTACTTCGTTTCCACAAACTTACTTTTAAAGTTTCCTTATATTCCAACTTTGAGTTTGAAGTTTTTTTCTAAAAGACGAGTAAAACTTGGCTTGGGTTGGTTAAGTTTAGCTCTCTCTCTAACTTCCTTCCAACTAACCAGGACGAGTTTCATTTAGACAGATCTAATGCCCTTCATGTTATCATCAAATAAAACAAGTTAGCTACATTAATTAAAGCCAGCAAATCCAAAAGGCCTAGTCGGTTAGGTAGGGGCCTCGAGACTAAAATTCGGTTTATGCAATAGGAAGTTAAGTGTTTCGTGGGATTCTAATATTTTATTTTACTTGATGCAGACTTTGTTCATTGGTGTCTCATACAGAAACCCATGTTACCCATCCTCTCCATAGTAGTCTAATCTCTCAGTCATACAAGTATTAGTAGAAAAGGGAAGAGAGTCAGAGAGAGGAGTTATGCTTACTGAAGTTTCAAAGGTCAAACATTAGAGTCGGCGTTGACGTCAGAGAAGAAAGACTGAGAAAATAACACATAAGTGAGACCGTGAAAGAACCCGAAGTCGGGTGACTTACCGGCACTGGAGAGAGAGAGAGAGAGAGAGAGAGAGAGAGAGGAGAGAGAGAGAGAGAGAGAGAGCACTGAAATAGGAATTTAGGGCAAAACAATCAAGACACGAGAGAGGGAGATAAATCGGGGGTCGTTTCATATTTTTATTTGGGTTAGGACGACTTCCAACTTAAAAGCAAAGAGCTTGATTTTTTTATTAAAGTGAGGTTGTCCAAGGACTTCGGTTTTTTTTTTAGGTGACTTCCTTAGTACAAAGCCTCCTAACTCGTTGTTGCATAGACATCAGGACCCCCAACAGGCCTAGGCAACCGCCTTTAATTAGATTGGCTACTTCTCGTTATGTAAGATCAAACTCTAAAGCTTGTGGTCATGGTGAGCTTAGGTAGTGCCTAGCTAGGTTTTTATCATTTTTGTCCTGCCTTCCACTGAATAAGATACCATCACCTGAGAATTTCTTAGGCTAGCACATTTTTTTTTGAGAATTTTCTAGCACATTGTACACGAAATAATATTTTCCTTCGTTGTTATATTTAAACATTTTCATATTTGCCAATATAGCCTGAATGACAATATTGCAAGTTGCAACCATCAATAATTTGACACTGAAATTTGCAATTTGTAAAACTGAACAAGTTTAAAAATTGCTATCTATTTGTTATAAATGCACTTCTTATACTGGTCTACTTGATATGACTTTTAACTCGTAATTTCTTATGAAATGAGGTCGCGGGTAGTAATTTCAATCTCAACCAAGATATATTTTTAGCACTCAAGGTAATAATTAACTCCTAAATGCTTATGAATTAAGGTTGTTGGTAGTATCTCTTCAATCAAGATATATACTTAGAACTCAAGGTAATAATTGATGATTTATTCTATAATTCAAATATTTTTGAACTGGTACAAAAGGTTTGTTGTTCTTTTAATAACCCATCTCATCTATGACGCATTGCATCCTGATAGTGTTAAGACTATTTTGTATGTTCATAGAAAATGAACAAACAAGACCTTAGTAAGATAAAACACTGACCTTTATGATTATTATACAATAATAAAGCAAAGTGGTGTTTCCCACTAAAACATAAAAGGATAAAGAAGAGTCGAGATTAAAAGATAGGAGGAATATCAAAATGGCTACTAATATGACATGTATATATGTCAATAAAAACCTTAAAACTAATAAAAATATTGTTAAATGATATAAATGAGAAGCAATTTCAAAAATCAAATTATCAAGGACTGTCAGAGGCACGGGGATAACTAGTTATACAATAAAATGGCCCAAAATTTTATCAATGATTTGCCGGCATAAGCTAGATATCAAAATCAACTAACCTCTAGAATGCAAAGATGATAGCTTGCAAGGCAAAAGATAAGCATGCCACTCAGGTAGTAGCACTGCTGTTCTTAGTCCTGCTGCAATCTAAGGATACCTGCTAAAGGTGATTGTGTGAGAGAAGGTCAGCAGAGACACAAGTTAAAAGGCAATTTTTACCTCAAGATGTTCATCCTGATGCTCCTCTCAACTTGCTGTTTGGTCTGAACCACTGCCGTGTGTGAATTGCGGTGAATGAGCAGGAAGAATGAAATGTGGATGAGCTGGAAGTGGTGCTGCAACTCCTGACATATCCAGCATAAGGAAAAAAAAAAATCTGTATTTAGACAAACTTTTGAGGAAACACAATTCGCCAATCTAAAAAGAGAACACTGCAACATGACTTGTGCAATATTTGGCAGATATATGCACGGCCAAGTTTCTTTACGGATAAGAATCTTAATGCTTATTCAACACTGAGGTAAATACTAGAAGTTATTGCAAGCAATTGTTTCAAACAAATAAATGTTTAAGCTACATAGGTAATAGACTAATAGTTACTATGTTTTAATATACCAAAATATGTATTGCAGTTATCTCTATTGGCCTCCTCATTGGTCTATGTACATAGATGCCCACATTTATAGAAACCCATATCAATACCGAAACGGCCAAACCTACCAAAACCAACCGACTTAAAATATAATGATAACAAATCAATTACAAAATGGTTGGGGCCTTCTTTATAGAGAACAAAGGGGAGAGGATGTTCAGGTTCAAATAGTGATGACTCCTCATTTCCCAAAAAAATGTAATTTTTAATTTTTTTTAAAATTTATTCCAATTAATAATGTGTGAAAGATGATAGCGGAAGGGATAGGAGAAGATAGGAGAGGAGATAGAAGAGATATGAGAGAGAGATAAACTAGGAGGGAAACACATGCACAGAAAGAGAGAAACGGGAGACGGGCATAGAGAGAGACAAGAAAGCGTACGAGGAAAAGGGCGACATACAGAGAGAGAGAGAGAGAGAGAGAGAGAGAGAGAGAGAGAGAGAGCAAAAAGTCTCTTTCCAGTTTTTTTTTTTTAAGTTTAGAATTAAAAAAGGACCAGGACCAAATTCAAAAAGGTGGATGGATCCCTACAAGTGTTCCACAGAAAATAGGGACCATAGACAAATTTCCCTTATAATATAAGGATGAAAGAAGACTAACCAACTTGACTTAGTTACAAGAACTATGTTTAGAGTTCTTGTTCTTTTACCATTTGTTCAAGAAAAGTTGCATTTATTCATTTTTGCATTATTTTTCTCTATTAAAGTAGTTGTTCTAAATTCAAGCTCCGGTTTCCATAGGAAGGCAAAAACAAATATCAGAAAAGAAGCTTGGACATTTATGTTTTTTGTTCTTTATTCAATTTAAATTAATTTTTAATTTAAACCCTGAGTTATTGAATGCGTCTTAACCATTTTTCTGGTCTCTAGGCCTTATTAAGGGGATAAAGAATGCTTCCCCTAACCATCTTTTTTCTTCTATTCTTGACCTTATTTTCAGTGAATCACATAAACTTATGTTTTTATGTGTGTTTGTTGTGGTACTGTTCCATGTGCAGAGAGAAACATGAACCCATTATCGTTGTCAAAATAGTTAGGGTGCGTTTGATTACAAGTTGGAAAATAAATTAATTCCACGGGATACTGGAAAAAAAATTCCACGGAAAATTCTACAAAATTAATTTGGGTGTTTGATTGTCTTTTTTCCATGGAAAATAGTTATTTTCCTTGGAAATTGATATTTTCCTATGGGTGGGCTAATTTTATTTTCCACCATTTTGAAGGAAAATATGGAAAATGATAGATTTTTGGAAAATAATTCCATGGAAAATATATGCTATCAAACACTACAATTGGTGGAAAATTTGTGATGGAAATATTTTCCATGAAAAAAAAGCTCAATCAAATACAGCCTAAGTTCAAAAGATAGAAATTCTTTTTGAAAGTTTGCCTGCAGGATATGGTGCGGGAATTGAAGGCCGAGGTGAAGCTGCTATGCCATTGAAATTTGGCCCACCAAGTTGCACAAGATTATGATGACCGGGCATAGTGTAGCCTTGAACTGCAGTATATCCGTGCCCAGAGGGAACAGGCTGCCCCAGTTGGCCATATTGGTAAGGAGCTGTATTTACCGCCCCTGGAACACCATATAATTGAAGATATTGCTGTCCCATATATGGATTGTACACATTCTATAAAGCATAGACAAACAGTTAAATTGAGTAAAGAGCAATTAATCCTCGATATTCCAAAATTAAACTATCTAAGGTTGTCCCAATATTGACCTGTGGATAGACGTATTCAGGTCCATATGCTGTGTAGCTGCACAAGATACCAATAACCTTAGAATTCCTTATCCAAAGAACTTCAACATTGCACATTCATCAAAGGACATCCTAAGAAAGTATGAAGATAAATATTCTTCCCCTATCTTTAATTTAGAAGCTATATAAGATCAAAGTCTTTATTATTCATTTTATGCTATCATGATCAAAGACCTATGAAATGGGTTTTCAATTGAAATGGGTTTTCAATTGAAAATCCACACAACAATGCATAGTGATAAGAGTCAATCAAGCTCCTATCAGACCTTACACTTTCATAGGAAGTCATTTGCATTGAAGTTTAAAATCTGGATTTAATTTCTAAGTAAAACTGGTAACAAGAGAAACTTATCCACAAGGTGCCATATAAACTTACCCATATGGTGCATATTGAAGCCCCTGCTGGTAGCTATAAGGAACTGCTTGGTGATATGTGGAACCTCCAACGTAAGCTGCTCGAGGAATGGGCACACTTCCAAAGTAAGGTCCTGGAGGTCTTAGTTGTTCTAGAAAAGAAAAGAAAAGAAAAGAAAAGCTGAGTTACAAATACTAATAGTAAGATAATTCTAATCTCCAACAGTGTGAGCTATGCAAATTGATGAAACAGTCAAGTACCATATACAATTCTTCAGTTTGCTATAGCTTACTCCTTAAATTTGAACAATAAAACTGCAAAATCGTTATACTTGAAATGGTGGAAGTAAAAAGGAAAACAGATTTATCAACGTTCTTGGATCCTAATGATATAGTTCAGTTGAATTGAATTTAAATGCCATATTCATACTGGGATGGTGACGAAACATAGAACTGCAATAAAAGGAAAACCCTTTTTGGATCTACTTCCCCAGTGCTGCATCCTCTTAGTTGTTCTTGGATCCTATCCTGATACATACTATTTATGTTTGGACTTGTTTCAATAAAACAAAGGTCAATGTAATCATACTATTCAAGGGAGTCTTTCCAAGTGCGGAAATTTGATGGCCAATTTGACAACTAAGCCTTGCTGATAAAAGAAAGAAATACACTTCAATACCTTCAATTGATCATTCTTTGCACTTCAACAACCCCATACAACGTTTGTGTTCACTTTACTTTCTTATTTAGAATACTTGTGTTTAATTTACTACAGATTTTTTTACGTTACTACCCAAAATGTGTCAACAGAACTTGTGAACTGAACTTATATCCTCACTCATTTCCTCCACCTCCTTGTCCACCATCTCAATTCATTCCTCCATCACCTCCATGCCTTCACCACCACCTCAGCCTCCTCCACCTTGTCTACTAGCTATCTCATCTCCTCCATCATCACCTCCAGCACCATTGCCTCCGGCACCTCATCCTTCCTCTCCATCAAATCCACCTCCTACAAGACCTCTACCACTGCCACCGCCTCATACACCTGCCTCTCCACCTCCACCACTACCACACCAATGCCTGTCAAAGGTAACCGACAACATGATAACTCGACCCGTTTTCTAAAAGTAAATGGAGGTAAAAAACAGAACCTGGTTCAGTTTCGGATCGGGTTCAGATGCAGATTACAAGATCAGGATTATGATTGGGTTGAGGTCAGGTTTCTCAAGATCCAAAACTGGTAACCCAAAATGTGAACGAGTGTATTTGTAAGAAGGGTATGAGTATGCTGGTAAATTCCTCATTCTAACCCATTGACCTAAATAACTTCTCTCTTTTTTCATCAACAAATATCGCAAGCGTTGAAACTCTTCTTCTCCCAAACCCCATTTCATCTCCTCAGTTGGATTCCTCCCAAATTCAGATGTCCCGTAACGGTTATAAATAAAGGATCAAGCAACAGTCACAACTCCATTAGCCCTTCCATCTATCTCTTGTTCTTCATAATAATCTTGCTTGGTTGGAGGAAATGATCTCAACTTTTTTAGAAATCATCTTCCCAACTGTGGGTTTTTGTGGGGGTAAGAAATGATTTCCACAATTTTTTTTGTTGTTGTGAGAAATGACTCAATTTCAACTATAATTTGTGGTTTTTGTTGTGAGAAATTATCTCCAGGAATGTTCTCCGTTTAACTTTCAATTTCTTGATTTCATGTCTCATTAGCAAATTTTACAAGAGAGATCTTTCTTCTTTTGTCATCAAATTTGACCCTTAGATTTTTTTTTCTTTCAGATTTTCATATGTAATATGTAGAATAATCTGGTATAGAAATTTACCCATGAATACCCCAAATTGTACCCGTATCCGTTTTCCTTATCGGGTATGGCTCAGGTTCGGATTTGACATAGATCCGACCCAAACCCGACTACCTACACCTGTCCACCACGTTCTATCTTTCCCTCTCCAATGATAGAGAAGATATTATGAATGCCAGTATTTGATAGTAATAAAGATGAAAAGTTCCAATATGCACAATTCAAGATTTTGTACAACTTTTGTCCAAGTAGAGTATTTACCAAGGACAATTTTGTAGATATTAGGAACACGTTTACCCCTTTATTAATTACATTTTGGAATAAGTACTTCATCATAATGAACCGGCTCCATTGAACTTATATGCTTATATAGTTATATACTTATATTAGATGATACCATACAATACAAATTATATTTATATAATTTCGTCAAGTGTGACCCTAATGTTCTCCTCCTCCCATGGTGCAATCTAGCAACCATACAAAATTCTATCTAAAGACGATATACCTATTATTATCTTATTCAAGAATGATTTAGGTGTTTTAATCCGCATGCGCGGAGGCACTACGCGATACGAAGACACCACACTAAGGAACTATTTACCGTAGCGAATTACCTTTGGTTCCAACTAATCCAACTTGAAAATTTGAGTTTTGCTTCCATGTTCGTGTCCTACGCAACCTAGAGCCCTAGTAAAGCCCTAGTAAAGACTCCTATGTATTTTAAGGTTATCACAAGTTCGTTCCTAACCTAGCATAATTCGACTTTCAAATACTCGACTATCCCTAACTTTCTGGGTAAAATTATATTTAACAAATTTGGGGAAGAGAAATGGTCATCTTCCGAGTTTTCGAAAAAATTCGACAAAAGTCCCCTTTGTTATTTCTTGTTCCTAAAATAGTTATAAAACAATTTATACGACACTCGGAGCAACCCTCCATAGAATTCACAACATAAACATTTCGGTGGATAAATTCACACCGGAATTCACCATAATATGTGTGGGGATTGCAAGAATTCTTACCATAGTGGTTTACATGGCTATGTCGAGTATGCGCAGTAAGTATGACCATTCTAAACCACTGTTCTAAAATACGGCCTAGGCGCGGCCGTCTAGGCGTTAGGTACCCGATGCCTGCCTAGGAGCCCACCTAGTCAACACCCCCCCCCTCGGACTATACATGTTTTTGGGTTATGGACTTTTTCTGAAATTTTTAGTTTTTTTTTTTTGGATTTTTTTTTTTTGAATTGCCTAGATTTAGGCAAGCGCCTAAGCGGGCTAGGCGGCGGGTGCCCGCCCGACTAGCGCCTAGCACTTTTCACAACCTTGCTCTAAACACAACAAATACTAGAAAACACAACAAATCCTAGAAAACTCAATAGTTAGCAAGTAAATATACAAAAGTTGGATACGATCACCTAATTATGTCACATGGCCAATAGTGACTATAATGAGTCCTAAGGTTGATTCTAGATTGATAATACACACCTAAATTTAGGGCACTATGCTGAATTATTGAAAAATCACCCTAAATTGGCCAAAAATAAAAATTCGGAGTTTTTAGATACCACCTAAACCATATGATACCAAATGTTAGATATCCAAGAAATGTAGTATGCATTAAGGTGCTAGGTGGAGCTAATTATCCTATGTATATGCTGAATCATTTTGGAAAATGTGGTAATCGGTCGCGTCGTGTAATTTTAGGTTCCAACACGATACTTGAAATTATCAATTTAGACTCGTTCAAGGATGTGTACAAAATTTCAGAGTGAAAGTAACCTAATTGGTCGCAAATCCAAAACTTTGGATCCAATATCCGAGATATGCCTACTTTAGTTTGAATCCGGCTATCACCCCAAGTTGCGCATGCTTGAAAGTCTCGATATTCAAGTTCAAAAACCTAACTTTGGGTCGACCTACACAATTCTATGCTTTGTTTAGGTCAAAAGGTTGTATCTTAATCCCAACTCGGCCTACGCTCGACACTAAAAGTAATAACTGATAGCGCAGTAAACCCGTTTCTCGCTCCTGGATATTGCCTAACACTAGCTGCTTACACACTGATAGGTCAAAGGTTGTATCCTTCTCATTCATTCTTTTAGTTCACTCATTCATTTCTAATTATTAGTTTGACATTGAGCCATCATGACAAGTGTGAGCGACTCACCCTTGGGTGCATATGGGCTTGCAACATATCCCCTTATTTAAATAATTTAGAAAAGAAAGGGTGTTTGAGCAAAACATCCTAATTAAAATTGAAAAAGTGTTCGGGATTAGACAATTAATATTTGGGATTATGAAACTATTAGGGAATTTGAGAATTTTAAATAAAATGTTTTTGAAAATAAATAAATAAATGATAAAAATAAATGAAAAATAGAAAATTGTTATTTTGACACACTTTCAAAAATTAAATAAAATTTTAAAACCGGCTATTACACTATGTCATCCTTAAAAAAATTGTCATCGTAATTCAAAAAAGGAAGTTGAATGCAATCACATTACAACACATCATGCACACATATAAAACAATTAAAAATCTAAGACACGACTAACTTGGTTTTTTAAACAAGGATATTGCATTGCATATGCTCCTCTCGCTCCCAAGTGGATTCTCCATGTGAGTCTTTGCTCTAAGCCACTTGGACAAGCAAAATGACCGGTCCTTGAACACTTTCTCCTTGTGATATGGAATTCCTATAGGTTGTTACTCTACTTGCAATGTCATCCTTACATTGATCTCTGAATGATCCAAGATGTGATTTGGGGTACATAACGTCGAAGTTGAGATATATGAAAAATGTCGTGCACTCCTTCCAATGTCGGTGGTAAGACCAATTTGTAGGATACATTTGAAAATCGTTCCAATATACTGAACTTCCCAATATATCTTGGACTTAGCTTCCCTCGGGTTTCGAACCTAATCGTTCTCCGAGTTGGCAAAATTTTCAAGAATACGTGGTCTCACCCAGTTGGAACTCCAATATCCCCACATGCTTGTCTGCTTACTTCTTCTGCCGGTCTTGAACTACCAGAAGATGATTCCTTATATTTCTTAACCTTGTCTATTGTCTGGACTATCATTTCTGGTTTCAAAAGTTGGCATTTTCCATATTACTTTAGTATATCAGTGATCCGTCCTCCTATATAGTGCTTTAAATGGTGTTATTTTGATAGTTGCATGGTAACAGTTGTTATAAGAAAATACGATTGAATGTAGATGATCAACCAATAAACCTATAAAATCCAAGATACAAGCTCTCAACATGTCCTCAAGAGTTTGAATTGTCCTTTTCGATTGTACATCTAGTTGTGGGTGATATGGTAAGCAAAATTTCAAACAAGTACCAAGATTGTCTTGTAAGTTCTTCCAAAATTGTGAAGTGAACCTGGTATCTCAATTTGACATGATACTTACCGGTACTCTATGCTGACTGACAATATTTTTCATGTACATGTCCAACTCTGAATGGTAGGATTCGTGCCGACTTGGTGAGTCTGTCAACAATTACCCAAATAGCATTATTGCTCCTCTGCATTCTTGGAAGTCCCGATACAAAGTCCATTGTGATATGTTCCTACTTCTACTTTGGTATCGGAAGAGGTTGAAGAATTGTTGTCCTCTGGTGTTCTGCCTTTGCCTGTTGACACACCAAACATCTTGACATGAACTTGGCAATCTTCTGCTCTATTCCGTACCACCAAAAATTCTATTTTAAAACCTTGTACATCTGTGTACTGCCCAGATGAATAAAATATTATGAATTATGCACCTCTGATATCACTTTTGTCCTCAATTCACTATATGGCACGCACAATCGGTCTTCAAATCTTAAGAATCCATCTGGATGCTTTCTCAATCCAGTTTAAACTCATGCCTCTGTGTTCCCCAAAATTTATGCAATTTGACGTCTCCTTGTTGAGCTATGTTGTCATAGGCGACGCCTAGGCGCTCAGGTTGGAGAGGACTAGCCTCGACCTGGAAATTTTTTCCTTGTGAGGCGATGCTCGCCTAGGCGCCCACCTAGAGTCGCTCAGGAGAAAAAAAAAAAAGACCCGCCTAAGGTCGCCCATTTATGCATACTATCTTTACTTGATGTTGAACATTAGTTATTTCATATTTTTGCATATTATATTACTTTTATGCTTATTGCTTAATGTTTATTGCTTACTAGTTATACTACATATTTGTTGCATACATAATTGCAAAAAAATTGAATCAAGAGCAGTGGATCCTGGGCGGACGCCTAGGCGAGGTAGGTGGTCTGTCGCCTCGTCTAGCGGCCAGTACAACATAGTTGTTGAGATGTCCTGATTCTTTAGTCTTTGTTGTGTTTAGAGCGGTCACACTCATTGGGCGTGCTCCACATGGCCAAGTAAGTCGCTCTTGTAAGAATTCTTGCAACCCTCGCCTTCAACTCATAATATTATATTGTTATTGTGAATTCCAGTGTGCTCATACCCACCGAGGAGGGTTTTAGTTTGAACTTCTACGAAGAGTTGTTCCGGGTCTTATAGTTGTGTTATAAACTATTTTCGGAGAGAGAGATACGAAAGAGATTGTCAAATTTTTTGAAAATCAAATAGTCATGTATTCTAAAATCGAATTACGCTAGATTAGCGACGAACTTGCAATAACTCTAAAATATATAGGATCGGATACTTGGACTCTAGGCCACGTGAAATACGGACACACAAACGAAATTGAATTATCTAGATTCAAAATATCGGCCGATAGCGATACGTATTGGCCGTGTCATATCGGTTTCTAAGGTATACGATCGAAAACACAATAAAAAACTCGGTATCAGCCTAATATTGCTGGTTTCAGCCATCGAAAGCAGCATATCAGTCAATATCTGCTGAAATGCAACTGTTACTAAGCGATTATCAGCCGAAACGCAACTACTCAACTCTGTTACAAACCGCCACGAGTCATGCAAATAAAAAAAGTAAAGGAAAAAAACAAAATCAGAGGAAACAGGAGAGGGAAGGGGAGACGAGTGTACACATCTTCAATATTGGTCGCAGATCCTGTTTCATGACATTCCTAAATTTCTTTTTTGCATGTAGTTGCAGCCACCCGCCATCAACAACAGGAGGCAGAAGTGGAGAAACCCAAGAGTGGTTCCACCTCTTCTTTTGGTTCATAAAAACCTGTTGGCACCTCATCTTTTGTCAAGTGTACTTACCTAAGGGTCTGTTTGGTAGGGGGGAAGTGGGAGGAAAGAAAATGGAGGAAGGAAAATCGGAGGGAAGGGTGTATTTCTCTTGTTTGATAGGAAGGAAAATGAAGGGAAGGAAAACTGAAGGGGTTACTTTTCCCTCGTAACCTAAGAAATTAAATCCCTCCAAAAATGAAAGAAAAAGTTGAAGGAAAAGTGATGGCTTATCCTAATTTACAATTATATCCCATAGGATATTATGTAAAAAGTGTTGATGAAGTCAAATTGTCAATAAGTGATTTTAGTTGAGGAAATAATTGGTAAAGCCTATATATTTTATTTTTTCTTCCTTCCATTTTTTCTTCTATACCAAACAAAGGAAAGTGCCCTTTCATTTCCATTCCTCCTAAAAAAAAGGAAATAGTCAAATATATCTATACTTTTTTTCTTTCTCCCACTTTTCCATCCTTCCTACCAAACGGGCCTAAAGATGCCAGGTGGGGGCCATAAGAAACTTAATCCCGCGCCTGACTACTCGCCTCCTATAACTACTTACCGCCTGTCCTAGGAAAATAGGAAACAAAAGTGTTCTTCTGTATAATAACTACGTGGAAAAATAAAAACTAATTTTAGAAAAAAGTCAACAAACAGAACAGAAATTTCTAATCCTACCAGATTAGATTATACTACATTTTAAATTTATAACTTAAATTAGAAATTATAATTTAAATGATTTCCAATTATAACTAAATTTACTCTGATCTATAAATCATAATTCAAGCACAGTCTAATCTAATCAATTTCATAACTTATTTTCTAATTTTATTAAACTCAGTTCAATCCATATTTTAAAACCAAATAAAATTTGACATTTTATCTTATTTAATCCAAGACATGATTAAAATCTAATTCAATAAAATCCATAATCTAAATCTAATCCACTTCATAATTTAAATTCTAGTTTAATATAATCTAATTGTAATTAACACTAAGGTTATGTAATACATTTCAACTTAAATTAAATCATATATTATTTTATATTACAAATTTCATTATACTAAAATTTAATTAATAGTATAATACATAAATTTATTTTATATCTTAACTAGGTTAAATTCAAATTATGCATTGAATTCAAATTAGGTATTAGATGACACTGAATTTTCGATTAGACTAAATAGCATTAAGGATACTAGTAAAAGCACGTGCATAAAATATATTATTTTTCCAGATCTTATCAAAAAATAATTTAAATATTTAAATTTAAATTAAGATGTGTTATCTATATATATATATATATATATATATATATATATATATATATATATATATATATATATATATATATATTAAGATTTGTAAAAAATTAACTAAAATTTAATTATAATTTGTTATGGATATATGTGAATAAAAGATATGCAGAAGAAAATGAGAGAGAGTTCAAAATTATAATCTTCCGTATTTTTTTAAAAATAAAATGGTTGTTGATATACATACGGCTTAGATGGCTCAATCTTGAGCCGTTTTGAAGCCTCCTTATATTAGTAGAGATAGAGATTTAAATTTTAAAATAGTTCATGATTTACACATGTTCATGTAGTTAGGAGGATTTTAGGTTTAAAATTTTATTTTCAACTACGTGAGAAAACAACTACGGTTATGCTACTTCTTTTAAGTTTTTAAATTAATTGGTTGATGATATACATACGGCTTAGACGGCTCAATTTTGAGCCGTTTTAAGCCCCCTTATATTAGTAGAGATAATTAGATTTAAAATATCTTCTAGCTTGATTTTTTTTAGTATCGACAAAATTTCTTATTTCCAAGTAAAATGTCTGGAAGGAATAAAAAATCGTGGTTGGGAAGGTCACAGTAGCAAAAGCCATTGGTTTAAGTTTAATTACAATTATTTATAAATAATTTGCTATGTAGAATATTTAATATTTCGTAAAATATTCTTCAAGTGTTGAAACTTGAATCTAAACAATAATTAATAACGCAAAAAACAATAATTAATTAATTTTTTATAGTAAATTAGAGATATGTTGCATATAAATTATAAATTATGCATGACAGTTTAGATGTCTAGTGCATAAATAGATAATACTTACTAATAAATCACATTTTTTTCCCTAAAATTTGACATTTCTTTTTCATAGATAACACAAAAGTATTTTTTGTTAATATTCACATATTTGTTGCAAATAAATTAGACTTATCTTAATAATAAATTATGAAGTCACTAAAATAATTTAACGAGTAATAACTTTTAAGTGCTATAAGAAAGCTTTAATCTTATTCCATTTAAAAGTAGGGAAAAATATATTTAAAAAAATAATATTATGCCTATTCGAATTGATATATATTTTTGTTTTCAATTTTTTTGAAATTTTCTTCCTTCCGAAATCCAATCTGATAATGCAAATATTGATACTCATACTAAGGGTCCGAAACCGATATGATAGTTTGAACCTTGATATATATAGTCTTGAATCTCGTGAACAGAGCATCTCGAGTGATTGAGTCGAGCAGCTCATGAGTCCACTCAAGCTGGAGCGTGAACCTAGGTATTCAAGCTTGAGCAGCTGAGCTCAAGCTCAACTGTCTAATCGAAGTCCAACCCATAAACAATTGAGCTTGAATTGAACTCCAAACCTCAACTTCTACTTTGCTCGGCTCATTTACAACTCACAATGTTACATATGGGGTTGGTGGCATCATATAAGTTTGGTACTCTAGCCACATAACTAACAAATAGTTTTAGTGTTCTATTTTTATGTATGCTATATATAAAGGACAAAAATGATCCACAAAAGTGTCTTGTAGAGATGATAAACAAATAAATGTGGGTTGTAGTTGCGTCCGCTAATTAAACAAAAATTTAATTTCTTAAAAGGTTTTGGGCATGCAAATATCCGCTTGAGTCAAGAAGTTTATAGAGTAATGTAGAAGTGAGTTGCTCCATTTGTCTATCTTTGCAATTTATACAGTCCTTTATGAACAATAATTAATACATATACTTATAGAGCTACAGATCTGTTTTGTTCCATGCAGCTGCATAGAATGCGCTCTATAGCTTAGCCAAGAAAAGAGACGCATACTAAAGGCAAAAACCTAAGTGATAAAGCCTTCATTTGACAACATGATAGTGATAGCTCACCAGAATTTGATGAATCGATAAATCATTTTATCAAGCAACTGGCAATCAATGCCTATAATTGATAATTCCCTGCCATGTTCCCCCAACAATAAAAACTGAAAATAGTACCTACCATAAGGCGTTGCAGGCCTCGGGCGCCCCAACGATGCCAAATTACAATTCGCCCGCCTCCCGTCTATGATCGGGCTGGGATCTGCGCATGCCCTCCCGGCAGACTCTGGATCCCGAAACGTCACCTACAAAACCTCCCCCCAAAACCACCACCAAACCAAATTTCAGTCACCATGCCAAAAATCTAAAGCCACTAAAAATCAACACTTTTTGACATTTATGAATAAGAATAGGAAAATTGAGGAATCACCCAATAGGAAAACCAAGGCTCGTCAAAGTCCCAATATTTTCAACATTTTTCAACTAAGAATTAAAAGCTGAGGAATCCCCACAATCAAAACTTTTGCACATCTCTCAACTAGAAATTAGAAATTGTGAAATTGAAGAATCCCCAAAACCAAAACCAGGACTCACCAAATATCCAATCATTTCTACTAAGAATTAATAATTGAGGAATCCCCAAAATCAAAGCGAATGTAAACTCACCAAAGATCAAACCTTTTGCACATTTCTCAACTAAAACTTAGAAATCGAGGAATCTCCGACAACCGAAACCAGCTTAAACTCATCTAAGACCAAAATTATTTTAGAATTCCCAACTAAAAATCAGAAATTGAGGAATCCCCATGACTAAACCAATGTAAACTCATCAATGATCCAAACTTTCAACAATTCACAACTAAAAGTCGGAAATTGAATCCCCGCCACCAAAACAAGTGTAAAGTCATCAATGATGATGACTTCTCAACAATTCTCTACTAATAATTGGAAACTGAGGAAATTCGTCAAGGATCCAAACTTGTTCAACAATTCCCGATTAAAAAAACTGGAAACACGAAGGGAACTCACGAATCCGTATCCCTTGGATCGCCCAGTGTGCTTGTCGGCGATGACGACGGCCTCAAGTATGTCTCCGTACGGCTCGAAGTGGCGACGGAGGGCCTCGCTCTGGGTCTCCCACGCGAGCCCCCCCACGAAGACCTTGGTGAGGGTGGTGTCGCCAAAGGGGGAGGAGTTGAGGAAGTGGAGGCCGGAGCTGGAGCTCGATCCGGACGCTGAGCCCGAGTGATGGTGGCGGTGGTGGTAGTACGCCATGAGAGGAAATTAGGTGGGTTCGGAGAGGAGAGAGAAAAAAAAGCCTAACCCTAATTTTATGACGACGGGGGTCAAAGGGAGAGCTGGTTTTGTTGCATATTTGTTGGTACTGAAGACGAAAGAATGATGAGAATGAAATTAGTTAGAAAAAACAAAAATTGTGTTGAATAATCTAAAGAAATAGGACTAATTAGTGTTGAATTTTATGTCAATTCCGAACTTAAGCTCTAAGATATCCAATTGAAAATTTGGAACTGAATTATATTTTCTTGTTTAAATTTTCGATTATATCTTGGACATGAGTACATGACAATAACCAAGGATCTAGTGGAAAAAGTAAAACCAAAAGTAAAAAATTCAGTCCAAACTTTTCAATTGAACATATAAGGACTTAAACTCTAAATTGGTATAAAATTCAGAGTTTAAATGCTAATTAGCCCAAAGAAATACTAGTTCGGTAGGTCTCGCTTTTGCTCGCTAACATGTGGGCCATATGCAAAGTTTAGGTTAGGAGTGTACCCTATATATAGACATGTCAATTTGGCCGGACCGGCCCAGTCCAGTCCTGTATGAGTGTCACGCCCCACTCCCAGAATACGGCAAGCCGGGTACGTAACAACATCTCCAGGCTATGTGACATACGAATACTCTATTACCCATATTCGCGATTGTCGCCCATAAGGTTCTAGGATAGGTTATAGCAGGTCATAATCTTGCAAAATAAAATCAATATTATTCAAAAAGTGACATGCTAAGCTATAAATAGGAAATAGACTTTTCTACCCAGTATAACAATTTACCCAAATATAACTATATATGATATAAATATATACTGAATTGAAGATAAGAGCATATGATTCCAACATGATTGCCTTCAAACGCAATATCTCGCTTCTCTTCAAAATACAACGACGGCTTCATTGGAATGATTCTTCAATCTAGTGAACAATACTAGGTCGTCAAACGACATGCAAGCCCTCAGTCAAGGATGAGAAAATAAAATAAATAAATTAAGAATCTCTGAGATGATCGGAATCTCGAAACTCCAAATTAAAAGAACTGATAAATTGATTCAGGGGAATTATAGTGTTAACATAAAATATGACTCTGACTAGATTCTATTCTAATGAATTCCTCAGTGTTCTTCCTACGAATAGATCTTAATAATTCATAAATAACAACTACAATCACAACAATCTAAATTCACTAACACAATCACAACCATTATGCCTATATGATGCAGATGCAATTTGGCGAACAACTTTTGAATAACCACAACAACTAGTTTTCCGACAATAATCCCGTGGCCAGGGATCAGGCTGTAACTTGGTGGCACGTTGCTTAGAATCCGGCCATCTCACATCATGAGAAAAATGAGCATCAAATACCCTAATCGATCGTTTTCATCGAATTAGGTAGGAAAGAGGATGGTGAGCTAAGCCTCACCCAATCAATTCGTAAGGCTTTACGAAAGAGCTAACTACTGATCAGCTTTTGTTGTTATTATATTGTGAAAGTTCATAGATGGTATTCATGTTGTTCTCCCACGCCCAATGCTTTCTAACTAGCATCCACAATCAATGTATTTTATTATCTTTATTTAACTCCGCTATGTACACCATCATTATTACCAATAGGCAATTAATATTTGCTAAGACGCTATGACGCATCTTGCACATAACATAGATATCAAGTTTAAGTAATTCTCAGGTTCCAACCATTCCAGGATAATCATATAAATACGGAATTTGCAATTTGGGATGATATCCTCACAGTTTGGCATAGAGCAGAGATATGAAAATTGAGTTAGGTTGCGCTTGCGTGACACATGTCCGTGTCCTACGCATCCTAGACCCTTTCTAAATCGCCTTCTAGTTACATTTTATTTATAGGAGGATTTTCCTAGAAAATTTCTAGGTTTATTAGAATAACCCAAAATTTTCTAAATGTCGAAAATTTGGCTAATAACTCTTAGAATTTCCAAATTTTTTGACAGAATCTCCTTTGTATTTATTGACTTCGAAAATTTCACAAGAGAATAAATATAAAAATATAAACCCGGATTCGCCGACCCCTTCGGTGGAGCAACCCTCTACACCGGTAACCACGCTATATATATATATATATATATATATATATATATATATATATATATATATATATATATATATATATATATATATATATATATATATATAACTTTGGGTACGTCGATCCCTTCGGTGGAGCAACCCTCAATACCGGTACACACACAGTTGAATATATAATATCAACATATAGAAGAAATAAGTCTAGCTTCTTACCTTGGCAATTTTATCTTATTACTAACAATCCATGATTTGCAATATTCACTACAAAATCCAACTAAACAAGAATATTAGAGCACCATATTTTATAATAAAATGAATCAATCAATAATTTACACAATCAACTAAATATATGTATATTTACTGCCAACCATGGATTTATCAAATAGCCTTAGAATATATTATAGAAGACAAATATTAGAAATTAATGTTAATATTAATCTCAATATTATATCAAGTACAATCTAAGCTTTCACATATAACTTAGTTATACATCTTTGATGATTTCTATTCAAATTATAAGGATTCTTAACAATTATATATATATATATATATATATATATATATATATATATATATATATATATATATATATATATATATATATCCTACATATATTAGTCCATCTAGGACAACTCTAGAATGATATTTAAATATGCCTTCAACTCTGTGTCGGACACGGCTCGTATCTATATATATATATATATATATATATATATATATATATATATATATATATATATATATATATATATATAAAAAAAAAAAAAAAAATATATATATATATATATATATATATATATATATATACTACGTCATTTGTACTATTGACAAAAGTAGTACGCAATCTATTTTGAAACTCAATCATGACACATATAGATATCCCCTTATGTATGTGTGAGTATGGTATCCTAGTTTCATGTCAATGTGTCCGACTTACTTTCGACACGCATGTCTGTGCCATAATATTTATACATGAATATAATCCTAGCTAATCTTCTATATACTAAGTCAATATTATTCAAGTTGCAGCTCTAATTATACACTAGAAACCATATATATAATATTGATCATATAGATTTCAAAATTGGAAATAAAATTTGAAGAAATATTTTATGAGCAAAATTGAAACAAGGAAGGAGGGCTTGCCTTGGAAATTTTTTGGATTTGAGATTTGGGGTTTAGGTTTTGATCTCCTTTTCTTCCAACTCCTTCTTCTTCATCTTCAAGCTTCTTCTTCTTTCCCTCCCTTTTTTTTGAAGAAGGGGTGTCACGCCCCGCTCCCGTAGGAGCGATCGTCCTCGCTAAGGCGTGATGCCACACAAGCCTAGATTGCGCTCGTGCAAGACAGTTTCATAACGGCCGATTACAGCGGCTGCGACGGGGTCGTCGCACAGAAGTCCAAAGCAGAAACATTGAACATGTAGCATAAATTTAGAAGCAAAACACAAGTTATTCAAAAGTGCTCTTTATTGATATTGAACAATAAGATTACAATGGGGCGCAAGACCATTATTACAAGTCTCTCAAGCTCACTTTTCTCTCATTTTATAAGTCACTCTGCTCTCTCTCATCTCTCGATACAATGCTTGAGCCAACGGATGCTTCAGAAGGCAATGTCCATACATTATGTCCCGTATAAGTCTTGACTTCACGTGGCCGCACGCTTCGAATCGCCAAGGAACTCCGTGCCTCGACGCATCCAAGCGAGCTCCGTGCCACGAGCTTCTACCTGTGCCTGCACATAAAAACTGTGTGGGTGTCAGTACTCAACTGTACTAGTGGAGTGAGCTCCTCGCCCACCCATACAAAACCGACACGTTCATTTACTTTGTACAGCTTAATCCCTTTTGATTATCTTTCTAGTCTTGCCTTAGGATCAATTTTAAGACAATGACGTCTTGGCCTATACTTGGTAACGCAACGACAGGGTCGTGCTATACTATATTCGTGACTTCAATATATTCGAGGTAATGCCTCGCCGAGTAGAAACTTATGCAACTCGGCCGTGCCAAGACTTCCACTTGTTCTATGTGCCTCTAGACCATTCTCGTGCCAACGACGTCAAGGGGACGACTCGTGCTGGTCGTGCCAATAGACTTGCTCATGACTTAAGATCGAGGCCATGCCTCCCAAGGATCAACCCGACTTAACCAACTTGCCTTACGGCCCTTCCTGACTTAACTCGAGATGCCGCCACATTCATGCCGAAGCACGTGTTCTTGCTATAGCCAAATCTTAGGCTCCATAATGATGATGCATCCGTGCACACCAAACTCGTGTCGACTCAAGGTTAGCGCTTGCAATAAGCATAACTTGTTAACCCAACTCGTAATCTGCTAGTACTCGATGCAATCCAAAGGCATACACGCGGATAGCTGCTCTTATGCCGAGGTTTTGTTCACTTATGTAGTCAGTATAAAGAGAACAACCTCAAGTGGTCATGTTCAATACACACAAAGTGTACTAGTGTAAACCTATAGTCAAGATAGACTAATACCAGATTACACTACAACCTTTCCAATAGATTGTCCAAGTCCATCTAGGTTGTGAACTATTTATATACTCCATAGGGAACTGATAATAAGATCTTCTGTGTGACACCACACACCATATTATCTACAATATAGAATATCAGACATTTGCATTAACACTTTATCACGCCCCAGAACCAGAATACTGGAGAGCGGGGGCAGACATAGCCAGCTACGTATAACGGAATGGAATCCACACCGCTATACGGTCACGGCTGTCTAGATATGTGAGGGTTTCATTACAATCTATCAGTCTCTTAAGGTCATAAAATAGCCTATTGTCTCAATCACAAGTTAGCAGATAAATGTTACAAGATGTAAGATCACCAAAAATACAATAGTAAGGCATCCCAAACATTATATATTCAGCTGATCATGAAGCTAGTCGTTACAAAATGTGAGGACTAGCAAGAGTTTTAGTCATACATGATCAACCCTAGGTTGCCAATCATGTTACAGCCCGTAGGCAGACAGTAAGTAAAATGTACACGAGCTAACACTTGCTCGACGGCTAAACGTCTCAAAAGAATAATTTTACAATAGAGTGGGAAAGCAAAAATAAACCCACTCGTTGCCCTGGTTACGTCTGGTGTTCACCATCGGGCTGGAAAACCGGTAGATCCTCTGGAGCTGCTCTGGTATCTGGCCATACAAAACCAGCTGGGTCAGACCCCAGAAAGAGCAAGTGCCACAAAGGAAGCTTCACGTAAGAACTAAAACCAGCAGTCAGCACAAGAGTATAATTACATAATAAAAGACAGTAATTTTAAGAAAAGCATGGCAGGATGATATACGATGAGATAACCATGGGACTATTCAGATAACCAGGTTACAACCCGTAAACCAAACAAGGACCGGGGTTGTAACCCTTCGTCTGAGCAGAACTTGGAATTCTCACCATTTATCGACAAGATAAAAGAAGGATTCAGGACATGTAACAATCTTGATATTGAATTAAGTAAAGCACGAGTAATCATGTCATGCCATAACCTTATACAGGATCGGGACGAGACAAGCTGGACTAGACTCCATCCAATCAATCACGGCCAAGCAAAGAGTACGACTTGATAGTTAACTAACTAGGGTTATCACAGGCCTAATTACTAGCAAGATGCAGTGAGATTATTCCACAGCCACAAGCCCTGCAGACCATCCAGGCTATCCGGACGCAATCAGGGATTGAATTCAAGTGGGTACATCGTCCAGGAAACACAAGTACCCTTTGGTGACTTAGAGGGTGCAACACATGACAGTGTGCTGGAAATGTGTCCTACTCGACGGCAGGCTACAGATCCCAAGTGGGGCGCCCAGATAACGGGATTGCTTGTAGCTGGGAAATCTCTTCATGACTACTGGATTTATTCTAGTTGTTAGCCTTAGTCCATTTCAGTAGGTACTCCTGACCGTGGTACTCAGGAGTCCCTATCCTAGACATGATGCAAGACAGGACTGGTTTATTTATACAAGCACAATTGCCCACGGTGTCCAAGTTATTATACAGGTTATGTCATGTCAGGTAGCCGTCGCAACAGCTATTCGAGATAATCATGTCAGGTTATCATGCCAAGTGTACTAGTCAGGAGTGCGCCACGACGGGCCACTATCAGGTCACGTCATGTTACTCATGTCAGGAGTGCACCACTACGGGTCACTATCGTGTCATGCTCAATTATCAATTCCAAACATATCAAGTAAATTCATGATTATCAAGTTCAGGACAAAAGGCGTAAGGATATAAAATGGGCGTAAAATATCTAATAAAATATCAATATACAGGGCTATAGAAGAGCCAAGCTTAAGGGAAATAAAACCAAATCTGACATGCTGACATGAGACCAAGTCAGCCAAAGGCCATACGCTCAGTGCAAAAGTCATACGCTCAGTGCAAGTCATACGCTCCCAAAAGACAGCGTATGGGGTCCATACGACTCCTTGTCAAGCAAGCGAGCGTATGCGAGTCATACGCTCCTAAAAGGCAGCGTATGGGGTCCATACGACTCCTTGTCAAGCAAGTGAGCGTATACGAGTCATACGCTCCCAAAAGGCAGCGTATGGGGTCCATACGACTCCTTGTCAAGCAAGCGAGCGTATACGAGTCATACGCTCCCAAAAGGTAGCGTATGGGGACTGCGCTGCGCTAAAGAGCACGCACAACTCAGTGGCACAAGCTAAAAAGCTCGTGCACTGCTCACTGTCTTCTCCAAATCAGCAGGAACTCCATGGTTGAACCCAAAGCTTCTAAAGTCCATAACTTGGTCAAAACAAGTCCAAATCTAACTTTGCAAAATTCTATCTTGGGTGAAATTCAATCCTCTCCAACATAAGAACATCAAAACCCATAAAAATACAACTTAAATAGATCAAAACCATGCAAAACCGAAAATAGAAGAAACTTAGATCTAGAACAATGGAGACTCCAAATCACAAAATGTCAAGTTCTAATGTTGATCACCATGGCCTAATCTAGCTAATAGACAAATAAAAAGTGGTTCTCAAGTGGTGGCAAGGTGCACTTGCCTAGACCTCTCTCTCTCTCCCTCTCCTTGGTAGGTAAGGAGTAATGGGGAAAAAGAATATGAGTAATGAAGAGAGAGAAGAAAGAAATGGCAATAAATATCAAAGGTGGTGGTAGGTAGGGGGTTTATCCATGGTTCATGATGAACCAAAATAATTCCAAACCGAACCAAGCCAACCCAAACCAAGAATAAACCAAGCCTAGGGAGGAAATTAAGCAAGAAAATCATGCAATACAAGAATAAATACGTACACGTATTCCAGAAATACGTAATACGAACCGCAGGCATTACAACTCTACCCACCTTAAAAGAATTCCGTCCTCGGAATTTAATCAAGAGGCTAGAGTGGCAAGGACAAGCTAGACAAATCACATGCAAGCTATACTAAGCAATCAATCATGCAGTCATGTATGTAAGTAAAGAAATTGAAGGCACGAGAAAGAGGAAAGATATCCTGCTAGGAACTTCTCGGCCGGTTCTGAATCTGAGCTTGGACCTGAGCATACTGCTGGGGCCTCTGCAGCTGGAAAGCTAAGGCCTGAGGCAGCAATGGCCTCTGCAATGGATACTGCTGCGGCTGCTGGACTGGGGCTGGTCCCCTTACCGAGGGACTAGTCTGGACCGAAGAGGAGGAACCAGCTCTATTCGGGCAGGACCCTATCATGTGGTTCGGTGCTCCACAAGCTAAACACAATCCCAGTGCTCTGCGACACTCCAAAACAACGTGTCCTGGCTTCCCACAATGAGTGCAGCCCATTGCGGAAGACTGCTTCTGCTTCTGTTGCTGAGGGGACGTGACCGACGTCACTGAGGCCGCCTGCCTCGGAGTTCCAATTGTCAAAGCCCTAACTGCCATGGCTGGTGCTGTCGACTGGGTCATCTGGCCGTGAGATCGCTTCCGACCTCCGGTCCTGTCAACTATTCTGTGGGAGGTATACTCATGCCTCCTAGCTGCCCTCAACACTGCATCAAAAGTCTGATGCTTAAACTGTTCTACTGCCAACAAAATCTCGAGGTGGAGCCCTTGCTGGAACCGCTGGGCTCTGTCAAACTCGGTTGCCACCAAAGTGGGAGCAAACCGACTAAGCCTGGAAAACTCGGCCGTATATTCGTCGACCGTTCTTCCTCCTTGCTTCAGGTTGGTGAACTTGGTCTGTAGATCGTACCGAGCCACCGCATCGAAGTACTTAGTCTGGAATCTCTCTCTGAATAGTGCCCATGGGATAGGGGCCACTAATCCTACGGCCTGTGCTGCCCACCAGCTACGGGCAAGATCCAATAACTGCAGGCGCACAACGGCCACCTTCTCGTCTTCTGGGGTTCTGACTGCCTCTAGAATGACTTCTGTGTCCTGGAGCCACGCGTCAGCAGCGATAGCATCTTCACTGCCATCGAAGAATGGAGGGTTCAGGCGCTTGAAACTGTTCGCTGCACTGTTCCTTGGATGACCGCCTCTGTTTAGAGCATCTTCCACTGCCTGGTGCAAGGCATCGCCTCTACGATCCTGGGAAGCTAACAATGATCTGATGAGACCCACCAAAGTACCATCATCAGGCTCTGCATGCTGGACTGGCTGAACTAGCGGCTCTCCTCCAGTAGGTACGACACGGGAGGCTGCTCCTGAGTGCTGGGCCTGATCTTCTGGTTGCTGCTGGTCCACGGGAGGTGATCCGCCTTGCTGGTCGGTAGGACCACGAACAATGTCGCTGAAGAAGACGACATGGGAATAATAAGGAAGGACCAGGACAGATCAATGATACAAGCATATGATCAGGACAAGAATCCAGGGATTCAGAAGATACGAGCAGAGATCAAGGACGAATACTGATTGAGACATCTATTCGGTAAACCCTCACATATCTTGATTTACAAGACCTGCATGGGCCACCACTTAAACCATGTCACGCCCCAGAACCAGAATACTGGAGAGCGGGGGCAGACATAGCCAGCTACGTATAACGGAATGGAATCCACACCGCTATACGGTCACGGCTGTCTAGATATGTGGAGGTTTCATTACAATCCATCAGTCTCTTAAGGTCATAAAATAGCCTATTGTCTCAATCACAAGTTAGCAGATAAATGTTACAAGATGTAAGATCACCAAATATACAATAGTAAGGCGTCCCAAACATTACATATTCAGCTGATCATGAAGCTAGTCGTTACAAAATGTGAGGACTAGCAAGAGTTTTAGTCATACATGATCAACCCTAGGTTGCCAATCATGTTACAGCCCGTAGGCAGACAGTAAGTAAAATGTACACGAGCTAACACTTGCTCGGCGGCTAAACGCCTCAAAAGAATAATTTTACAATAGAATGGGAAAGCAAAAATAAACCCACTCGTTGCCCTGGTTACGCCTGGTGTTCACCATCGGGCTGGAAAACCGGTAGATCCTCTGGAGCTGCTCTGGTATCTGGCCATACAAAACCAGTTGGGTCAGACCCCAGAAAGAGCAAGTGCCACAAAGGAAGCTTCACTTAAGAACTAAAACCAGCAGTCAGCACAAGAGTATAATTACATAATAAAAGACAGTAATTTTAAGAAAAGCATGGCAGGATGATATACGATGAGATAACCATGGGACTATTCAGATAACCAGGTTACAACCTGTAAACCAAACAAGGACCGGGGTTGTAACCCTTCGTCTGAGCAGAACTTGGAATTCTCACCATTTATCGACAAGATAAAAGAAGGATTCAGGACATGTAACAATCTTGATATTGAATTAAGTAAAGCACGAGTAATCATGTCATGCCATAACCTTATACAGGATCGGGACGAGACAAGCTGGACTAGACTCCATCCAATCAATCACGGCCAAGCAAAGAGTACGACTTGATAGTTAACTAACTAGGGTTATCACAGGCCTAATTACTAGCAAGATGCAGTGAGATTATTCCACAGCCACAAGCCCTGCAGACCATCCAGGCTATCCGGACGCAATCAGGGATTGAATTCAAGTGGGTACATCGTCCAGGAAACACAAGTACCCTTTGGTGACTTAGAGGGTGCAACACATGACAGTGTGCTAGAAATGTGCCCTACTCGACGGCAGGCTACAGATCCCAAGTGGGGCGCCCAGATAACGAGATTGCCTGTAGCTGGGAAATCTCTTCATGACTACTGGATTTATTCTAGTTGTTAGCCTTAGTCTATTTCAGTAGGTACTCCTGACCGTGGTACTCAGGAGTCCCTGTCCTAGACATGATGCAAGACAGGACTGGTTTATTTATACAAGCACAATCGCCCACGGTGTCCAGGTTATTATACAGGTCATGTCATATCAGGTAGCCGTCACAACAGCTATTCGAGATAATCATGTCAGGTTATCATGCCAAGTGTACTAGTCAGGAGTGCGCCACGACGGGCCACTATCAGGTCACGTCATGTTACTCATGTCAGGAGTGCACCACTACGGGTCACTATCGTGTCATGCTCAATTATCAATTCCAAATATATCAAGTAAATTCATGATTATCAAGTTCAGGACAAAAGGCATAAGGATATAAAATGGGCGTAAAATATCTAATAAAATATCAATATACAGGGCTATAGAAGAGCCAAGCTTAAGGGAAATAAAACTAAATCTGACATGCTGACATGAGACCAAGTCAGCCAAAGGCCATACGCTCAGTGCAAAAGTCATACGCTCAGTGCAAGTCATACGCTCCCAAAAGGCAGCGTATGGGGTCCATACGACTCCTTGTCAAGCAAGCGAGCGTATACGAGTCATACGCTCCCAAAAGGCAGCGTATGGGGTCCATACGACTCCTTGTCAAGCAAGCGAGCGTATACGAGTCATACGCTCCCAAAAGACAGCGTATGGGGTCCATACGACTCCTTGTCAAGCAAGCGAGCTTATACGAGTCATACGCTCCCAAAAGGCAGCATATGGGGACTGTGCTGCGCTAAAGAGCGTGCGCAACTCAGTGGCACAAGCTAAAAAGCTCGTGCACTGCTCACTATCTTCTCCAAATCAGCAGGAACTCCATGGTTGAACCCAAAGCTTCTAAAGTCCATAACTTGGTCAAAACAAGTCCAAATCCAACTTTGCAAAATTCTATCTTGGGTGAAATTCAATCCTCTCCAACATAAGAACATCAAAACCCATAAAAATACAACTTAAATAGATCAAAACCATACAAAACCAAAAATAAAAGAAACTTAGATCTAGAACAATGGAGACTCCAAATCACAAAATGTCAAGTTCTAATATTGATCACCATGGCCTAATCTAGCTAATGGACAAATAAAAAGTGGTTCTCAAGTGGTGGCAAGGTGCACTTGCCTAGACCTCGCTCTCTCTCTTCCTCTCCTTGGTAGGTAAGGAAGTAATGGGGAAGAAGAAGATGAGTAATGAAGAGAGAGAAGGAAGAAATAGCAATAAATATCAAAGGTGGTGGTAGGTAGGGGGTTTATCCATGGTTCATGATGAACCAAAATAATCCCAAACCGAACCAAGCAAACCCAAACCAAGAATAAACCAAGCCTAGGGAGGAAATTAAGCAAGGAAATCATGCAATACAAGAATAAATACGTACACGTATTCCAGAAATACGTAATACGAATCGCAGGTATTACACACTTGCAACAAATACAATATGTAAACATTTGCCATATGATTCTCATTCAAAATTTAAGAAAATAAGGTTACTAAAAAGTGATGCTTTTAGTATATAACCCTAAAAATCTCCCATTTATACTCAAAGCATTGCTTTTCAATATATTGTTACAAATCTCGCACTTATACTTAAAGCCATGCTGCTACACATATGACTCCCATTCCCTCAACATGACTATCAAAAGTCTTAGTTGGTAAGCTCTTTGTAAAGAGATCAGCTAGGTTGTCGGCTGATGCTATCTGGATCACAGCAACTTTTCTTTTTTTTTACGAAATATCGTATCAGGTCGTACTTGCGCTCAATGTGTTTACCTGTCTTATGGGCTCGTAGTTCCTTCGAGTTTGTAACTGCTCCACTATTATCATAATAAAGTGTAATAGACTTAGGCAAACTAGGTACCACATCCAAGTCCAACAGAAAATTTCTGAGCTAAACCGCTTCTTTGGCAGCCTCAGAGGCTGCCACATACTCGGCTTCCCTGGTGGAAACAACAATACATTTTTGCTTGATACTCCTCCATACAATAGCTCCACCTCCCAAAGTAAATACATAACCTGAGGTAGAATTCCTAGAATCCCTATCTGACTGAAAATCTGAGTCTGTATACCCCAAAGGAATTAAACTATCTGCCTGGTAAACTAGCATATACTCTTTAGTCCTTTTCAGGTACTTCAAAATATGCTTTACGGCAGTCCAGTGCTCTTGTCCTGGGTTAGACTGATATCTGCTGACCATGCCTACGATAAAGCAGATGTCTGGTCTCGTACATAGCATTGCATACATTAAGCTTCCTACTGCTGAAGCATAAGGAACTGCTTTCATGTTCTTTATCTCTTTAGGTGTCCTCGGACACTTCTCCTTTGATAGAGCAATTCCATGTCTAAAAGGTAAGAAACCTTTCTTAGAATTTTGCATACTAAAACGAGTTAGTATAGTATCGATATAGGAAGCTTGGGATAAGCCCAACATCCTTTTCTTGCGATCTCATAGAACTTTGATCCCAATGATGTGACCTACTTCTCCCAAGTCCTTCATATCAAACTGTTTGGATAACCATACCCTTACATCAGATAACACCTTCACATTATTTCCAATGAGCAAGATGTCATCCACATAAAGTACTAGGAACACCACCACGTTTCCGTCACACTTTCTGTATACACATGATTCATCTTGATATTGATCAAATCTATAGGATTTTATCACCTGATTAAAACATATGTTCCAAGATCTGGAAGCTTGCTTAAGTCCATAAATGGACTTCTTGAGCTTACAAACAAGATACTCTTGGCCCTTTTCAATGAACCCGTCTGGTTACTTCATATAGATGTCTTCCTCAAGACTTCCATTAAGGAAAGCTGTCTTGACATCCATTTGCCAAATCTCATAATCGAGATGAGCTGCAATAGATAAAAAAATCCGGATAGACTTAAGCATGGCTACTGGAGAAAAGATTTTCTCATAATCGATACCCTCTCTTTGAGTAAAACCTTTTGCTACAAGCCGAGCTTTAAAGGTTTCAACCTTCCCATCTGATCCTCTTTTTCTCTTATAGACCCACTTGCATCCAATGGCTTGTTCTACAAGCTCCCAGACCTGATTAGAATCCATAGATTCTATTTCAGATATCATTGCTTTTTGTCAAGTGATGAGAACATAAAATATTATATTTTTATCCCTTAATGTTTACCATTTTATGATCATTTTATGACTAAAGGTACTCATTCTATTTATATTTTGCTCTAGGATGCATTTGGAGACACTATGTGCAAAATAGAGCTAAAATGCAATTCTGGACAGTTTTGACACCTTTCGCCAAAATGAGCATAACTTTCTCATCCGAATAGCAATTGAGGTCCTTCAAAATGATTCGGAAAGCTAAGACAGAGGGCTACAACTTTCATATTTTGTGATTTTCGAGATTCTGGCTGCATCATGGAAGAAATCAGGCATGAAGTCAGATCAAAGATGCTGTGAACAGAATTAGGAGCCAAAATAACCATTTTTGTACTTGCTTTATGACTTAGTCTTTTTTTGGTTTGAGAAGTTGTAACCTTTAGAGGATATGTGGGAGATATTGTGGGCTTGAAAAAACTAATTTATGGTGTATAAAAGGGGTAGAAATCATGAGAAGAAAAACACACAACGCAACTCTTCTTCTCTTTCTCCAACTTTTTTTTTTCAAGTTTTGAAGAACATGTGCGGCTAGAAGTCTTGTTGGTCGAAGTGTACGAAAGCCTTGGAATCAATAAACTTGTGAGATCTAAATTGCTTTATATATTTGAGTTATACTTTGAATATTGAATGTTTTTCTGTGCCAACTTTTATGATTGTTTTGTTTAATTACTAGGAGGCCTACTAGTTTATTATTCATTTCGATCTACCGCTAAATTAGATATCAAATCCGTAATAGTTTAATGTTTCTAATTTGTGAAGCAACCAAGCTTTAATAAAACTTCTTTGTTTTATTAGATCTTAGGAGAAAAATGTTTGACAAAATTAAATGCAACCGCTTGTGCTTGTATTGTTTTGCTTTATCGATCTCTTTGTTATTTAAGAACTTGCTAGATTAAATCTATAGCGCTTGTCTTAGATTATTTAGCAAGTAAAGTTAATTAGGTCGCTTGTATCTGATTAACTAAGCCTAAGAGAGATAGGAAGATACTTCCAACGGTAAATGTTCAAAGTATGATTTAATTTATGCTTGCATCAATGATCAATTTTATGATTTCAATGGTGAATGTTCACTGAGACCAATATTTGTTCCTTGATTGATTTTAATACTTTAATTGCTTTAGCTCTTCTTAAATTTTCTTTTCAAAACTCTCTCCCCCAATCCTTGTTCACATAGCATAAAATTTATACTAATTACTCTCCGTGGGATCGATCCTTACTCTCTCTACTACATATAATTTTAAGAGTAAGGTTTTATTTTTGGGTGCCTGCGACAGCACACCATCAAGACTCTGCATCTTTATCTTGGAGTGCTTCATTGAAGGTACATGGATCATAATCTTGTTCCTCAGGGACGAAGTCTGACGACTCTCCCAAGAATATATATCTATCAGGTTGTATCACAACCCTCCCACTACGACGAGGCACTATCAGTTGTGGTATAACATTTGTGACACGTTGTGTAGTTATTTGTGGTTCATCCTCTTGTACTGTTGGTACTGACGTACTTGGTGTCTTACCTCTTAGTTCTTCTAGAACAACTCTACTTGTGGGTTTATGGTTCATCACATAGTCTTCCTCTAAGATTCAGGCATTGGTACTAACAATGACCTTCTGATCCTTAGGACTATAAAATAAACCTTCTTTCGTTCCTCTTGGATAGCCTACAAATAAGCGTACTTCTGTACAAGATTCCAACTTATCTGCTTTTCCATTCAGCACATGTGCTGGACTACCCCGAATGCGAACATGTTTCAGACTAGACTTACGTCCAATCTACAGCTCTGTGGGAGTAAGAGGTACTGACTTAGAAGGAACCAAGTTCAAAATATGAGCTACAGTCTCTAAGGCATATCCCCAAAACGAATATGGTAAATCCGAATAACTCATCATTGATCTAATCATCTCCATAACAGTTCTATTCCTTCTTTCGGCTACACCATTCTGCTGGGGCGTTCCAGGTGCAGTCAATTGGGATGTAATTCCAGCCTCTGATAAATAATCCCTTAACTTTCCAAAGAGGTACTCGCCCCTACAATCTGATCGTAATGACTTGATATATTTTCCATGACGTTTCTCCGTTTCAGCCTTGTACTCTTTGAATTTCTCAAAGCACTCAGACTTATGGCGCATCAAATAAATATATCCATACCTTGAATAATCGTCAATAAATGTGACAAAATATTCAAAGCCACCTCTAGCTTGGATAGTCATGGGTCCACACAAATCAGAATGAACCAATTCCAACACATCTTTGGCCCTATACCCCTTTGCCGTAAAAGGCCTTTTGGTCATTTTACTTTCCAAGCAGGATTCACAGACTGGTAGTGCCTCCACTTCCAATGAACTCAAAGGTCCATCTTCAACCAGTCTTTGAATCCTTCTTAGGTTAATATGCCCCAATCGCAAGTGCCAAAGATATGTTTGGTTCATACAAGAAGGTTCTTTTCTCTTATTTAAGTTAGATGACATATTATTCATTTTCATAAGTTGCATTGTGGACGAAATAGGATTAATGATATACAGATTATCAACCAATGCACCAGAACAGATAAAATGTTTATTCTTTCTAATAATAATATTGTCATTAAAATAAACTGAATATCTATCCTTAACTAACATAGAAATAAAAACTAAATTCCTTCTAAGTGAAGGTGCATAAAGACAATATCTCAATGTCAAAGACTTATTTTTACCAAAAGATAAAGTAACATCTCCTAATGCAACAACCGCTACTTTTGTAGCATCACCCATGAACAAGCATATCTCTCCATCACTGAGCCGTCTGGTTTTTTGGAACCCCTGCAATGTATTGCAGACATGATTAGTGGCTCCTATATCTACACACCAGGTGCCGGTAGATAACACCGCTAAACATGTTTCAACTACAAGTAAATGTGATATACCTTCTTTGTTCCCTTGTTTGAGAAGTAGAAAATCAGTCTTCCAATGTCCTAACCCTTTGCACTTGAAACATTGCCTTTCAGCTTTTTCACCGCGCCTTGAGGTCCCATGCCCTTCTTTGCTGAGTTTGCCTGTTTCTGAATGTTCTTCTTCTTCTTACCGCCTTTTGGCTTAGAAGTAGAAGCCTTTTCAGAAACAAAAACATGACTACTCTGCCTAAAGAGAGATTCTGTATCCTGTAGCTCTTTTGCAAGTTCTGCCAAACTATACAACCTTTTATTCATGTTGTAATTAAGGCATAAATTATCAAAACTTTTAAGCAGAGTCCCGAGAATGATTTCGACATGGGATTTCCCATCGATTTTAGCTCCAAGGATCTCCATCTCATTCAGATGACCCATCATCTTGAGAACATGATCTCTTACTGGTGTACCCTCAGCCATTTTTGTATTCATCAAACACTTCATAGCAAACTGCCTAGCTGCTCTACTCTGATGTCCGAAGAGTTCCTTGAGGTTATACATCATGTCATAAGCCGTGGCTATGGCCTGATACGAATGTTGTAGTACATTTGACATATATGCCAGAATGTAACAACGCGCCATCTCATCTGCCTTTTTCCACTTCTTATAAACCTCTTTGACCTCTTCATCAGAGTTAGCATCAGGCTTAGGTGGGCATTCCTCGACAAGTACATATTTGTACTCCTCGGCAGTCGAGACAATGTCCAAATTACGTTTCCAGTCAATATAATTAGGTCCAGTAAGTTTGTTTTCTTTAAGAATCACCATAAGTGGACTGAAAGAATCCATTTTTGAAATCCTGAGAATCACATAAATAAAAATTATGTAGGGCAAATTTTTTTTGAATTAGTTAAATAGAAATTTACCAACACCTTGAACATCATGAATTTAGCATGCCACGATAGTGTGGACGTATACAAATTCAACTTTGTTCAAGTATGTACTACCTATTAATTTTACTATCATGTCAACATAACTTTATGATAAATAAAATTAATATGTTGGTCTTGCTCTGGTCATACAAATAATAGCAGTGACTCCGATGGGGAGGATACCATTATTTGTATCTAAGTGTATACCATTACTTAATACTAAGTCCATTACCTTGTAATAAGTTCCTTCAGATGGAGAAGTAAACACATACTAGGTAACTTTCTACAATTATCCCTAAGGAAGTTTGTACTGGTGATCCATAATTATACTCATCCGATATGGAGGAAGGTACTAAATCCAATGCGTAAGTATAATTACATCACCTACAAACCAGTAATGGAGACCATAGGATTTATACTAAATAAATATCCTCTTCCACTTAGTTATTTAACAATAAGGGTTTTTCTACTAGTTGATATTATGTCCATGTTGTCCTTTATCGAAAATTAGATGTCTGTCTCTGGACTGCTTAAAACCAGCATCTCGTCCGACGTCAGAAAACAGCCACCACCGCCATCACGATTGATCAAAAATATTTAAAATTACATCAATCCTATGCCTCCCGAAGGAGTTCACACATAATCTAGATTTGAAAAATTAAAATAATAAGCACGATCAACTCTCGTGATTTTAATTAATCCACAACAACAATAACATCCACGAAATGTCCGTGGTTTAAACAACACAATCAAAAACATGCATTGGACCATAATAGTTGGATATAAGATGCCTATAAAACCGAGTTAGAACAAATCTACATCTACCGACTATTACACAGCACAGGTTTTATTAGACAACATGGACGTGTCAATCAATACGCAGATCCAAAGTGGCTCTGATACCAATTGATGGAACTGGGGATTTCCAGGACCCTTACTTTGGTGTGCGTATTGATCGATAGAAAGTTAAATAGATTTAATACATGTTCTAACCCTTCATAGGCGAAAACTAGGGTTCACGAATTATACCTGCAGCGGGAAGAAGACAAGTAGTTTCTGGCAATCTCGAGCGGACGACCCCAAGATCTTCTGTACGTATTACTTCCTCGAGTTGGACGTCTTGTGGACGATGATCTCCCAACCTTTTCTTCTCCTTGGCAGCCCTCTCTTTCTCTCCTTACATGAATCACGAATTTAGAAAAAGCTTCAGATTTCTGATCAGTAATTTGGCGGCCAAAGAATAGAGGATATATATAGGCTACGACAGGGACCATAAGAAGAAATTAAGGTTAGGCATCCTAACGGATCTGGATATCCCGTGTTCAGCCGCCCGAACACACAACTCAGGCCTATTAACAATAGCTTGGTCCACTAATGAGCTATTGTTGCACTACCTCCCTAATCCTAAATTATGTTTGTGGGCTCCTTTTATTATATGCTCGTTTGGCTTCCCATGTTAAGATATCGAATGTTCGTCGATCAAGTTAAGTTACTGACAACTATATTGATTCGACATCTTTTTTCCTTAAGTAGTACCGCTCAACTTTATTTGTCATGTCGGATATAATCCACCTGCAGGGTTTACATGACAATCCTTATGAGCTCCTTAAAGGGACATCATCAACCCGATGTATCGGGACATGGATTTCATTTATAATTAATAACCCATCATACATATAATATTATTACCCAATTCATAGAGATTATTGACCCATAATGAATCTCACTCTTTCATGAGTCAAAGTAATGCACACTGCATATATATGTCTGTTATTATATCCGGATTAAGAGCACAAGCATCCATAATAATAGAGGTGTTTGTTCACTTATGTAGTCAGTACAAAGAGAACAACCTCAAGTGGTCTTGTTCAATACACACAAAGTGTACTAGTGTAAACCTATAGTCAAGATAGGCTAATACCAGATTACACTATAACCTTTCCAATAGATTGTCCAAGTCCATCTAGGTTGTGAACTATTTATATACTCCATAGGAAACTGATAATAAGATCTTCTGTGTGACACCACACACCATATTATCTACAATATAGAATATCAGACATTTGCATTAACACTTACAACAAATACAATATGCAAATATTTGTCCATATAATTCTCATTCAAAATTTAAGGAAATAAGGTTACTACAAAAGTGATGCTTTTAGTATATAACCCTAATAATAATAACAGACATGTATATGCAGTGTGCATTACTTTGACTCATGAAAGAGTGAGATTCATTTTGGGTCAACAACCTCTATGAATTGGGTAATAACATTGTATGTATGATGGGATGTTGATTATAAATAGAATCCATGTCCTGATACATCGGGTTGATGATGTCCCCTTAAGGAGCTCATAAGGATTGTCATGTAAAACCCTGCAGGTGGATTATATCCGAAATGACAAATAAAGTTGAACGGTACTACTTAAGGATAAAATATGTCGAATCAATATAGTTGTCAGTAACTTAATTTGATCGACGGACATTTAATATCTTAACATGGGGAGCCAAACGAGCATATAATAAAAGGAGCCCACAAACATAATTTGGGATTAGGGAGGCAGTGCAACAATAGCTCATTAGTGGATCGAGCTATTGTTAATGGGCCTGGATTGTGTGTTCGGACTGAACACGGGATATCCAGATCCGTTAGGAGGCCTAACCCTAATTTTTTTTTCATGCCCCCTGTCGTAGCCTATATATATCCTCTATTCTCTGGCCGCCAAATTACTGATCAGAAATTTGAAGCTTTCTCTAAATTTGTGATTCACGTAAGGAAAGAAAGAAAGGGCTGCCAAGGAGAAGAAAAGGTTAGGAGATCGTCGCCCCACACGACGTCCAACTCGAGGAAAGAATACGTGTAGAAGATCTTGGGGTCCTCCGCTCGAGATTGCCAGGAACTACTTATCTTCTTTCCGCCGCAGGTATAATTCGTGAACCCTAGTTTTCGCCTATGAAGGGTTAGAACACGTATTAAATATGTTTAACTTTCCATCGATCAATACGCACACCAAAGTAAGGGTCCTGGGAATCCCCAGTTCCATCAATTGGTATCAGAACCACTTTGGATTTGCGTATTGATTGATACATCCATGTTGTCTAATAAAACTTGCGTTGTATAATAGTCGGTAGATGTAGATCTGTTCTAACTCAGTTTTGCAGGCATCTTAGATCCAACTATTATGGCCCAATGTATATTTTGTTTTGTGATTGTTTTAAACTACAGACATGTTGTGGATGTTGTTGTTGCTGTGGATGTAATTCAAGTTACGAGGGTTGATCGTGCTTATAATTTTATTTTTCAATCTAGATTATGTGTGAACTCCTTTGGGAGGCATATGACTGATGTAATCTTAATTATTTTTGACAATCGTGATGGCGATGGTACTGTTTCTAACGCCGAACGAGATGCTAGTTTTAAGTAGTCCAGAGGCAGACGGATGATTTTCGATGAAGGAATCGAACCCCAAATAGATCTGCGCAGCGCCAGATTTTGGATTCGGATAGTTGAGGATGGAGCAGAAAAGATGACCATAATAGTTGGATATTTTTTCTTATTTGTTTTCATTTTGCTTTTTCTGATTATGCATGTTTATTATTGTGTGGATATTTTTTTTTGAAAAACTAAGCCTACATTAATAATGGACAACATGGACATAATATCAACTAGTAGAAAAACCCTCATTGTTAAATAACTAAGTAGGAGAGGATATTTATTTAGTATAAATCCTATGGTCTCCATTACTTATTTGTACGTGATGTAATTATACTTGCGCGTTGGCTTTAGTGCCTTCCTCCATATCGGATGAGTATATTTATGGATCACCAGTACAAACTTTCTTAGGGATAATTGTAGAAAGTTACCTAGTATGTGTTCACTTCTCCATCTGAAGGAACTCATTACAAGGTAATGGACTTAGTATTAAGTAATGGTATACACTTCGATACAAATAATGGTATCCTCCCCATCAGAGTCATTGCTATTATTTGTATGACCAGAGCAATACCAACATATTAATTTTATTTGTCATAAAGTTATGTTGACATGATAGTAAAATTAATATGTAGTTACCTACTTGAACAAAGTTGAATTTATATACGTCCACACTATCGTGGCATACTAAATTCATGATGTTCAAGGTGCTGGTAAATTTCTTATTATTGTTTTGAGGGAATCAATATTTAATTAATTCAAAAAAATTTTGCCCTACATAATTTTTATTTATGTGATTCTCAGGATTTTAAAAATGGGTTCTTTCAGTCCACTTATGGTAATTCTTAAAGAAAACAAACTTACTGGACCTAATTATATTGACTGGAAACGTAATCTGGACATTGTCTTGACTGCTGAGAAGTACAAATATGTACTTATTGAGGAATGCCCACCTAAGCCTGATGCTAACTCTGATGAAGAGGTCAAAAAGGCTTATAAGAAGTGGAAAAGGCAGATGAGATGGCGCGGTGTTACATTCTGGCATCTATGTCAAATGTACTGCAACATCAGCATCAGGCCATGGCCACGACTTATGACATGATGTATAACCTCAAGGAACTCTTCGGACATCAGAGTAGAGCAGCTAGGCAGTTTGCTATGAAGTGTTTGATGAATACAAAAATGGCTGAGGGTACACCTGTAAGGGATCATGTTTTCAAGATGATGGGTCATCTGAATGAGATGGAGATCCTTGGAGCTGAAATTGATGGGAAATCCCAGGTCGATATTATTCTCGGGACTCTGCCTAAAAGTTTTAATAATTTTTGCCTTAATTACAACATGAACAAAAGGTTGTATAGTTTAACAGAACTTACAAAAGAGCTATAGGATGTCGAATCTCTCTTTAGGTAGAGTGGTCATATTTTTGTTTCTGAAAAGACTTCTACTTCTAAGCCAAAAGAAGGTAAGAAGAATAACATTCAGAAATAGGCAAACTCAGCAAAGAAGGGCATGGGACCTCAAGGCGCTGTAAAAAAGCCGAAAGATAAATGTTTCAAGTGCAAAGGGTCAGGACATTGGAAGACTGAATGTCCACTTCTCAAACAAGGGAACAAAGAAGGTATATCTCATTTACTAGTAGTTGAAACATGTTTAGCGGTGTTATCTACTGGCACCTGGTGTGTAGATACAGGAGCCACTAATCATGTCTGTAATACATTACAGGGGTTCCAGAAAACCAGGCGGCTCAGTGATGGAGAGAAATACTTGTTCATGGGTGATGCTACAAAAGTAGCGGTCGTTGTATTAGGAGATGTTACTTTATCTTTTGGTAGAAATAAGTCTTTGACATTGAGAGATTGTCTTTATGCACCTTCACTTAGAAGAAATTTAATTTTTGTTTTTATGTTGGATATTCAGTTTATTTTAATGATAATATTGTTATTAGAAAGAATAAATATTTTATCTGTTCTGGTGCATTAGTTGATAATCTGTATGTCGTTAATCTTGTTTCACCCACAATGTAACTTATGGAAATGAATAATATGTCATCTAATTTAAATAAGAGAAATGAACCTTCTTGTATGAACCAAACATATCTTTGGCACTTGCGATTGGAGCATATTAACCTAAGAAGGATTCAAAGACTGGTTGAAGATGGACCTTTGAGTTCATTGGAAGTGGAGGCACTACCTGTAGTGCCCCATCCCGCAAAGTCAATCAGAGGAATCGAAACGCCGACGACATTCGGACTTAGCCTTGTAACGGCTGCTCGAAGGCTCGCTCGGTCGAGACGACTCATCGCTCAGGTGGGGTAGTTTCGGTGAACTTGCCTCATCTTAGCCTTCGCATAATAACTCGCATGTTTTCAACTTGCACAAGTAGGCTAATATAAAAGCTACGAACTCACATAGCTAAGAGAATAGCCCCGACGGGTCAATAAATGCTAGAACTTAGAAAAGGTCCCACGGCCGTCTTAGAAGTGTGTTCAGCGTGATTTCAAAGTGACACTCAAATCCTTCGTCCCGTGGCTTGGGAGAAGGAAGTTGGCTTAAATTGCTAAGTTGCCACGACACTCGAATTAGCCTAAGTCATAGGCGTCGCCTTGTGTGAATGCTTGGTAAAGCATGCACGGTCCCGTCGTTTTTCCCCAACGCTCAAATTAGCCTAAGTTATAGGCGTCGCCCGGGCGAATGCTTGATAAAGCAGGCACGGTCCGTTGTCCAAGGCTTGGCATAGCCTTCGCATGTCCTGTAGGTTAAGTCATATTGCACGGCTTGTGGCTTAAGTCTAGGCACCCAAGAGTTTGGTTGTTCAAGTCGACCCTGTGCATAGCACGTTTCCTCGATGCGAAGCTCGGCGTAGCCTTTGCTCGTCGAGTCGTTGCCCGAATAAGTTAGGCAAGAGTTATGCTGGGCTATCAAAGCCATTTCTAGTACTGTCCTACTCTATCTGCGATTGTCAAGTCGCATAGTCCCTCGAGATCAAGGCTCGTCGTATAACTTATATGACCTGAGCGACAGCGTCGCCTAGAGAACAAGGTCTGTCTAAGGCACGAGCCACGGTCGGCATGATGTAAAGTTAGCCACGGTCTATGGCATTTAAGGAACACGTTTGGTTCAAGTTAAGTTGGAAGGCTATGCAGTAGTCGTTTCCCGATGTATGAGGCGGTCCCTCGGTTGGGAGTCTCACGTTCCTATACACGTTAAGAAGTATGAGGCGGTCCCTCGGTTGGGAGTCTCACGGTCACACGCACCCTGTTTCTGAAAATTGGGGATTTTTAAAAAATTATTATTTTTATTATTTATTAGTGGTATTTTAGTCATGGTATGATTTTCTGGTGATTTTAGTTAAGTTAAACCAATTCTAAAGTCATGCTAAGTCATGACTTATGACTTTGTGACTTTGTTAGTAAACCTTAGTGTAAACCCTAGTTTCTCTAACCTAGAAGTTGCCATGACCATGAGAACTTGACCATAGGCTTAGAACATCATTTTGGTGGTTTTTAGCCATAGGGGTATTTTGGTAATTTTTAGGAATTTATTTGGAATTTAGTGGGATTAGTGAGATATTACTATTCATGGACTTTTAGATTAGTGACTTGCTAATCCCTAACCTAATTACCCTAATCTATAGGTTAAACCCTAACCTAGAATGACTAAGGGGATTAGATATTCATGGTAGTTAAGCTATATAAATATCTAGATATTATTTATTGATATTTTGCTTAAATTATGCAAAATATCTTAAACCCTTTTTACAAAGTCCTTCCCTTAGCTTGCAAGCAACCCAAGGACACCCCCCCCATTGCTATGACCAGCCAAGAACCCCCCCCCCTTGGCATGACCCCCTTCCTATATATTTTGATTAATTCATTGCATTTGCATTGAATTAAATTCATGAAAAATACCCCTTTACTTCAAAAATCCATAACTCTCAACCTAGTGATCCAAATCACTTCAAACCTCTTGCATTGGGTTCCTACAACCTAGAGGGTGCTAAGGGAGGCTAGCAAGTTGGACACAAGACTTGGACACACCCACAAGTGGACTTGGACACACCCCCTCATTATTTGAATTTTCAAGGATTTTGCACATAGAGGTAAATATATTTAACCTAGTTATTTTACTGGTTTTTCTTCATTATTGCATGCATATAGTTGTAATCTAGCTGTGGGTAAGGTTTGGTGAGTTTAGGGTTTTGTTTGGTGTGTATCGGACACGTGTCCTAATTTATTTACATTGTGTTTTAATGTGTTTAGCACACTGTCACATGGGTATTCACTCACTGTTTGTAAATATTTTTTGAACTAAATTCTAGCCTAAACTTAGCCTAGCTAACCTAAACCTAACCCTGTGTCACTGTGCACGATTTTAGCTTGTGTCGTGTCCAAAACTGGACATAAAAGACACTGGGACACAACACTGTCCAACACTGCAGTACACTGTTCATCCCCTGCTACCACCCCCTTGGTTCTCCCTATACACAACACGTGGACACACCAAAATTGGTGGACACGAGGGGGCAGTGTCTGCGCACATGCCCCCAAAATTTGGTGTCGCCTCGTGTCGTGTCGAGTGAGAAATCTCACTCGCACTGGACACGGGCAGACTGTGCACACGCATGTTTTCACCACTGACACGCGACTCGTGTCGCACGGACACGAGTCGTGGACACCTCGTGGTGACACGATCGTGTAGCCCAACACGTGGGCTACACGTGGACATGACCACGAGGCCCCACGTGGCCCGTGTCGTGTCCACGAGTCGTGTGCATCGCTGCACGACACTGTGCGTATATACGCGTGACAGTGTTTACCCGGGGGTAGATTTTAAGTGTTTGGACACGTGAAAACGTGTCGTGGTGTCGTGTCAGTGTCCTAGGACACTAGAGTATCTATGGGGGGTTAGTTACCAACCGTTAGTTGCGAGTCTTAGCTCGATTGGGTTGCGTGTTTTCGAATTATCCCATTTCAGTGCAACTGTGCACAGTCACAGTTTTGGGGATTAAATCCCAGTTTTCAAAATCGAATTTTGATTCGATTTTGTTAATGATTTATGTATTAGACTAGTGTATTTTAGTGAGTATATGTGTAGTATATATGTATTTGTAAGTGTAGGTCGAATTTGAGGAGATTTGGGTGAGTGTGTGTGAAGTTATGTATATATACACATATGTATGTATATGTGTTATGTGTGTGTATGTTTGGGGGAATGGTTGGGTTCCAGGTTCTGGAAAACCCCCCCCCTGTCCTGATTCAGTCCCTCACTCTCTCTCACTGTCTCACTCTCTCTCTCATTGTCTCACTCTCTCTCTATGTTTCTATATATATAGAGTATATATATATAGAGTATATATATATATATAGAGTATATATATATATATGAGTTTATATATATGTGTATACCTATATGATATATATATATATGTATATTTGTGTTAGGTTACTTTAGGTCAATATATATATATATATATATATATATATATATATATATATATATATGTATGTGGTTGTATATATATATGTTATGCATTTTTGGGTATAGGGATAGTGTATATCTATATATGTAGATATATACATATATATATATATGACTTTAGTTATAGGTTATATTTAAAACCTAGACTATGGCCTATGGCCAAGGTTATTGGCCTATGGTTGGGGTTAGCCCTAATGACCCAAAAACCATTGTTGACCCTTGTTGACTGAAAGTTGACCAAAGTCAACTATAGGTCAAGGTTGACCTAGTTCACCTAGAAATGACTAGGAATGACCTAAATCAACTAGTTTGACTAGTTTGACTAAAACCCTAACTAGTTAACTAATGTTGACCTAGCTTTGACTTGGAGTTGACTTTAACCTAGATTAAACTTGTTTGACCTTATTTGACCTAGTATGACTTCCTGTGACTTAGTTTAACTATTAGAGTTGACCAAGAGTTGACTTTTGACCAGTTTGACCTAGAATCATGTAGTATGCATTGTATACTTTATTTTTATCATTGTGGATACATTGTGACTTATATTGCTCTGACTAGGAGCCACACACCTCTCCTCAGGCAGTATATCCTCTTCAGACATTCAGTTATCAGGCGAGTACATTCTCTGACCGTTTCATACTTGTTCAGGCTTTACTTCTCGCTCTAGATTACTTTACTTGTTGCTGTCACGTTGGTAACACGGATTGGTACTATATGGATCTTTACATGAGATGTTATCCCCCTCGGGAGCATCGGGTACTTCATGTTATGTGTGTTTCACTATCATCATGTACTCCTATGCTTTCATTATTCATGTACACTCATGTGATCATGTACTCTCATGTTTACTGAGCTCTCATGTATACTATCATGTGCACCCTTTTATGGGCCCCATGTGATATCATGTACAATAACGTAACTTGTATAGATCCTTGTGTATTGATTGGGGTACGGGGGAGTAGAAGTGGACATGTGAATAATTCCAAAGTAGTGTAGTCATGTACAAACTCAGTAGTATAGTCATGTATAAATTCTAGCCATTCACATGCCTATCTTGTGCTCTACATCACTAGTCACTCATAGTTCTCTATATACAGTAGATATTTCATTACAACTATCTCTTTTACAGCGTATATTTCCTTTCAGCAGTTCATGTATCTTACTCTATTGCCTGTATCGTATTTCCTAACATGATATGCACTGTGTGAGATGTATTGTGCTCGTTCCCGTCCTGATTGGACCTGTTGAAAATATTACAGAGGATGAGGATGAGGCCCTGGTGACTACCTATTATGGAGCAGGACTAGATGATACTTATGTTGTGGACCCTCAGCAGGATCCACCTGCAGCTGAGGATGTTGTTCCAGTAGTCTAGACCAGTTTAGTCTAGGCAGTCTTTCTATATTTACATTTTGTCTCACTTTCTGTGTTGTATTTTGAGATGTGGAGATGTATAGACTCTTAGACTTTTTGTATTATGAGTTGTCAGTTCTGGATATTGTGTTGTACTAGACACTTAGACTTATTCATCTATGATACTGTTCTCTTGAGTTACTATCTATCTATCTGTTCTTCCTTCTCTACCTAGATGTGATTGAGATTACTTCTGATGTTACCTCCATTCGGAGAGTATGAACTATACAGGTACTTGATATTGATAGATGATTGACCTAGGACAGCGTTCTACCGCCGACACTGCGGCGTAGGCTGGGCGTTGTTACGTTCTCGTACCCTAACAGTGGGTGCGGGTCGTGACAGCTGGGCTATCAAAGCCATTTCTAGTACTGTCCTACTCTATCTGCGATTGTCAAGTCGCATAGTCCCTCGAGATCAAGGCTCGTCGTATAACTTATATGACCTGAGCGACAGCGTCGCCTAGAGAACAAGGTCTGTCTAAGGCACGAGCCACGGTCGGCATGATGTAAAGTTAGCCACGGTCTATGGCATTTAAGGAACACGTTTGGTTCAAGTTAAGTTGGAAGGCTATGCAGTAGTCGTTCCCCGATGTATGAGGCGGTCCCTCGGTTGGGAGTCTCATGTTCCTATACACGTTAAGAAGTATGAGGCGGTCCCTCGGTTGGGAGTCTCACGTTCCTATGCATGTTAAGAAGTATGAGGCGGTCCCTCGGTTGGGAGTCTCGCGGTCCCGATACACGTTATGTAAAGTATGGTTCAGAGCACGAGTTGCTAAGTATAGTTCCAATAGTACCAACAAATTAGGCCATGCATTTACGTGAGTCTAGATGTCTCGTAGGTGCGTGGTCATGGACAACTTGTCGACAAGGGCGATGTTTCTTCGAGCGACAACCGGGGGCCACAGGACCGACTCGGCCTAGGAGGAAACACGATATAGCCGAGCTGGGTATGAAGCAACCGGTAGTTCGGGGACTTGTATCGCGGATCGTAACCTGCGGTGCAAGGGTCCCGATTGCCAGGCTATGTCTACGTTGGCTTGTCATGCCAGTGACCTTTCATATAGATAATTGGCGTGCTAAGCGACGAATCCGCATGCACGGTGTCGGTCGTAACAAAAGAGGTGTAAGTACGGTATGACTTGAGTTATGAAACGTGTGCTCGGTTACACCCAAAGTATTATGAGGCCTAGGGTTTGGCTAAGTAAAGGCCCGTGCTTTGGCCCGAGATGTGGCGTCGAGTGTTAAGTCGTTGTCATAGAGTTGCATAAGTCAAACTGGAGTCGTTGCGAGTTAAGTCGAGAAGGGCCGTAGGGCAAGTTGGATGAAGTTACGTTGAGTTGTAGGGCACGACCTTAATTATGGGGCACGACTGCGCTGTCATAACACAAGTATGGGTAAGTCAGTAAGTGGCAAGGCACTGCCTCAAGGAGGTAGCACGGTCACACGCAAATGGGGTCTATCGTGGAGGTGCTTCTCTGATTATGGCCGTAAGGCAAACACAATTTGATAGGTTAACGTTGTTGGCATGAGAAGGGGTCTAGAGGCAGAGTACGAGTAAACGTTGTTGTTGGAAGCACAGAATGGTCCTTAGACACAAATATGCCAAGGCGTCTGTCATAAAATTGATCCTAAGGCAAGACTAGAAAGACAATCGTAAAGGGACTTGTATTGCACAAAGTAAAATAAAAGTATCAGTTTTGTATGGGTGGGCGAGGAGCTCACTCCACCAGTACAGTTGAGTACTGACACCCACATAGTTTTTATGTGCAGGCACAGGTAGAAGCTCGTGGCGCGGAGCTCACTTGGATGCGTCGAGGCACGAAGTTCCTTGGTAATTTGAAGCATGCAGTCGCGTGGAGTCAAAGTCTTATACATGACATAATGTATGGATATCGCCTTCCGAAGCTTCTGCTGGCTCAAGCATTGTAATCGAGAGATGAGAGAGAGAGAGCAGAGAGACTTGTAAAATGAGAGAAAAGTAAGCACGAGAGACTTGTAATCATGGCCTTGCGTCCATTGTAATCTCATTGTTCAATATCAATAAAAAAGTTCTTTTGAATAACTTGTATTTTGCCTTTAAAATTCTGCTGCATGTTCAATGTTTCTGCTTGGGACTTCTGTGCGACGACCCCGCCGCTGTCGATGAAATCGACCATTATGAAACTGCCTTGCACGAGCGCAATCTAGGCTCGTGCGGCATCACGCCTTAGCGAGGACGATCGCTCCTACGGGAGCGGGGCGTGACATAATGGTATCAGAGCATGGCTTTACGTCCTTGGACTTCATGTCGATCTTTCAGTTTTGGAAAGCTCGTCGTTGGAAAAAGAAGTGTGCGCTATCTCTTGAATGTCCCTCGGCATGTCCATACAATAAGTCTAAATATTTTCAAAAGCTCGTTCAAGCGTTCAATCGAACACATCGATAGGCAATGGCCTTTGTGTCGAACGGTGTTAAACTTGACTTGATAGAAAACATGTACTAATGTTAGCAAGTCGCATGCGTGCCCAACTAGTCCTACGTCGACATTAGCAAATGAGCGTGCAAACTCGAGTATTGTCCGCACGGGATGGCTATGCACACGACCTTTTGGCTAAGTTGTGCCGCGTGTCGCGCACCTCGACTTTTTGGTGCAATCGAGTCGCGAGCAATATCAAGTATCGCTCGGTCGGGAACGAAGATACACTTAGAGTGTATATCGATAGGAACGCTATCGAACTAGCACTTAGGCGTACTCGGAAGATTGGTTTAGATTTTGAAGAATAGTACGAACGACTTAGTGCGTCAATACGACATGAGTGATTATGCTAGAGATTCGTTGAACGAATCAGAAAGATATATTAGTGAGTGGTACGAACGTGATTGAGGACTAGATCGGATGGCTCGAATCTGAGTGGTATATAATTTGTCTTGGAAATCATTCGAGCAAAAATTGAGGACTAGAGGTAACACGAGTATGTCGGCGAGGCGATGCAATCATGCAGAGCCTTAGAACGCGTCACGCTTAGTTGGTCATGACTTCGAATGTCCCGAACGAGATGTCGTTCGAACAACTTGTGAATGGCCAACGCGAGTTAGAAAATGATTCAGAACGATGAATAAAAATGAATGTCTTGATCGAGGAAGTCTAGAGGATCGCACATGTGATTTCAGATTTGATCGAATGGAATCATGGTATATCCAAATCGGACAATAGCATCCGTTGCACGACTCGGAGTTCGTTGCGAAAGGAAGATCGTCAGGTTACGTACATCATCGATGATATTGAGGCGTATCAAAGATCGATGTGCGATAACTCGGGGGTACTCTGATTCGAGGAATGACGATCGTGTAAAATGTCATTGTTCCGCTGGATGCTATACTCGGGATATTGAGACATGTCAAGAAAAATATAGACGTGGCTCGAAGATTTTCTAGTTAAATGAATGACGGTCAGACTATCAATTGGAATCTTGACTTGGATGAAAATGATATGTTTGGATTTACTTCGTCGATAACCACAATGTTGACGTTCTTGTCTTATGCGAGTGCAACTCCAGCCTCGCACATACGTCGTGCCGATTAGGGCGATCACTCCGCGTGAGCGCTGGTATGGTGATTCATACAACGGGGGTGATCGAACTTGCATGGCGTGGCAATATGATTGCTTCGACTTGTGGTTTGACGTGAAGGTGGACTCGTGGATGACCCAGTATGCTTGACGATCGAACTTGAGGATTAAGTAGGTCCAATCCGCGTATCGAGAATGAATTAGTCTAGACTCAAGCAAGAGTTACGCCCCGATGAGAATGATTATTCCGCGGGAGCGTTGTATGGTGATTCATGAACCACCGTGAATAATCGGACTCGTGTAAGATTGGGGTACAACATATTGTCGAGCTAGACGACCTCGTGATCGAATACATGAATTGGTTAGAATTGGTGATTTGAAATAGATTCGAACATGCACAACGAGTGTCTTGATGCGAATTAGGTGATCGTGCTCGATGTGTACAAATCTGAGTGATACGAGCGTGGGTAGAAAATCCCGTATTATCGACTTTGGTTTGACCCTAGGATTGGGGTCAGTGTTGGCATTATTGTTGGGGAACTATGATTCTAATCCTGATATTGACTTTAGTCTTGAGAATTGGCCTAACAGTTAGGCGAGACGCCCCTGTTTCAAGTGTTAGCAATCGAAAGATTGATCTTGAGGATTGGCATAGATGGATAGAGTGAATCAAGAATATAGGAATACCCCTCACGAGATTCGGCTGACATGCATATATTTTAGGGATGTCTGAGTATGTGTACGGTGCGACTCGAGTGAGAACGACGAATTCTCTATCATGCGGCTTGGCTGAATGCATGTATTTTAGGGACGCCTAGAATGCGTGCATGATCCGACCAAGTGATACGTTGAGTTCTAGCGAGACCTGGGAATGGAAAGTGTCGAGGATTTGAGATCGTATTGAAGGAAAAGATTGAAAGTAGTACGAGCGTGGCTTGGAATCAAAGTAACGCGTAGACGGAGTGTGCATGATAAGTTATACGTACCTCGCACGACGGTTATAGCTCAGTGTTTAGGCACAATTAAGTCTTGGCCATAGAAATGATAGGATGGCTTGCCTTCAGGAAAGTCTCGAGGACGAGACTTGTTCTGAGTGGTGTATGTTGTAGTGCCCCGTCCCGCAAAGTCAATCAGAGGAATCGAAATGCCGACGACGTTTTGGACTTAGCCTTGCAACGGCTGCTCGAAGGCTCGCTCGGTCGAGATGACTCATCGTTCAGGTGGGGTAGTTTCGGTGAACTTGCCTCATCTTAGCCTTCACATAATAACTCGCATGTTTTTAACTTGCACAAGTAGGCTAATATAAAAGCTACGAACGCACATAGCTAAGGAAATAATCCCGATGGGTCGATAAATGCTAGAACTTGGAAAGGTCCCACGGTCGTCTTAAAAGTGTGTTCAGCGTGCTTTCAAAATGACACTCGAATCCTTCGTCCCGTGGCTTGGAAGAAGGAAGTTGGCTTAAATTGCTAAGTTGCCACGACACTCGAATTAGCCTAAGTCATAGGCGTCGCCTTGCGCGAATGCTTGGTAAAGCATGCACGGTCCCGTCGTTTTGCCCCAACGCTCAAATTAGCCTAAGTCATAGGCGTCGCCCGCACAAATGCTTGATAAAGCAGGCACGGTCCGTTATCCAAGGCTTGCCATAGCCTTCGCATGTCCCGTGGGTTAAGTCGTATTGTACGGCTTGTGGCTTAAGTCTAGGCACCCAAGAGTTTGGTTGTTCAAGTCGACCCCGTGCATAGCACGTTTCCTCGAAACGAAGCCTGGTGTAGCCTTTGCTCATCGAGTCATTTCCCGAATAAGTTAGGCAAGAGTTGTGCTGGGCAAAGCCATTTCTAGCACTGTTCTACTCTATCTGCGGTTGTCAAGTCGCGTAGTCCCTCGAGATCAAGGCACGTCGTATAACTTATATGACTTGAGCGACAGCATCGCCTAGAGAACAAGGTCTGTCTAAGGCACGAGCCACGGTAGGCATGATGTAAAGTTAGCCATGGTCTATGGCATTTAAGGAACACGTTTGGTTCAAGTTAAATTGAAAGGCTATGCAGTAGTCGTTCCCCGATGTATGAGGCGATCCCTCGGTTGGGAGTCTCACGTTCCTATGTACGTTAAGAAGTATGAGGCGGTCCCTCGGTTGGGAGTCTCACATTCCTGTGCACGTTAAGAAGTATGAGGCGGTCCCTCGGTTGGGAGTCTCACGGTCCAGATGCACGTTATGTAAAGTATGGTTTAGAGCACGAGTTGCTAAGTATAGTTCCAATCGTACCAACAAATTAGGCCATGTATTTACGTGAGTCTAGATGTCTCGTAGGTGCGTGGTCATGGACAACTTATCGACAAGGGCAATGTTTCTTCGAGCGGCAACTCGGGGCCACGGGACCGACTCGGCCTAGGAGGAAACACGATATAGCCGAGCTGGATATGAAGCAACCGGTAGTTCAGGGATTTGCATCGGTGATCGCAACCTGCGGTACAAGGGTCCCGATTGCCAGGCTATGTCCACAATGGCTTGTCATGCCAGTGACCTTTCATATAGGTAATTAGCATGCTAAGCGGTGAATCCGCATGCACGGTGTTGGTCGTAACAAAGGAGGTGTAAGCACGGTATGACTTGAGTTATGAAACGTGTGCTCGGTTGCACCCAAAGTATTATGAGGCCAAGGGTTTGGCAAAGTAAAGGCCCGTGCTTTGGCACGAGATGTAGCGTCGAGTGTTAAGTCATTGGCATAGAGTTGCATAAGTCAAACTGGAGTCGTTGCGAGTTAAGTCAAGAAGGGCCGTAGGGCAAGTTGGGTGAAGTTACGTTGAGTTGTTGGGCACGACCTTAATTATGAGGCACGGCTGTGCTGTCATAACACAAGTATGGGTAAGTCAGTAAGTGGCGAGGTACTGCCTTAAGGAGGTAGCACGGTCACACAGAAATGTGGTCTATCATGGAGTTGCATCTCTGATTATGGCCGTAAGGCAAACATGACTTGATAGGTTAACGTTGTTAGCACGAGAAGGGGTCTAGAGGCAGACTATGAGTTAACATTGTTATTGCAAGCACGGGATGGTCCTCAGACACAAATATGTCAAGGCGTCTGTCATAAAATCGATCCTAAGGCAAGACTAGAAAGACAATCGTAAAGGGACTTGTATTGCACAAAGTAAAATAAACGTATCGGTTTTGTATAGGTGGGCGAGGAGCTCACTCCACCAGTATAGTTTGTAGACCTCAAAAATGAAAGTCACGCTGAGTTGATCAAGACAGAGTCAAAAGTCACGCTCAGTTGATCCAGATAATATAAACAAATCACGTTGGGGTGACAGCTCATCATTTGTCAGAGAGTAATTATGACTGACAGCACAACAGTCGAAGAATGTCTCTTCGTATGCCACGTATGCACAGACTTCGAGAGATCATCGCCGTCTATTGCGTGATTTTCGAAATCTTCTTCAGCAAGACTCAGCCTTCGTCAAGTTGGCGTACCAAAAGGGTTTCTTGTCATTTAATACGACTGACAAAGCAATCACTGTCAGAGATTTTGTGTCAGTCGAGATACGCCGAATCAAGACAGCTGGCAGTTCTATCTCAAGTCTGCGTGTATTTGTGATCTTCCTCAAGTTTGCGTAGATTTTTGAGTTCTTTGCCTCGAAGTCTGCGTGGATCCTGAAGCTTCCTGCCCCAAGTTTGCGTGGATTTTGAAGCTTTCTACACCGAGTTCGCGTGGATTTCGTCTTCAACAAGTCTGCGTGGATTTCATCAAATAGGAGTACGTGGCAGCCATGCCACTGATCTCTCGCCTGCGTGTCCTGTAACTTGCACACGACTCATGCATGATTGCCATGTGTCCAACAGTTACAGGTCACGTCCAGTAACTGCTCACAGCCTTACGTATGTTAAATCCTGCGTGATTTTCAACTAAGCACAGGCTGTGAAGACAGTTATCTTTTCAGTTATTATTTTTGACTCTATAAATAGAGTTCTTTTTCTCATTCATTGTACAGATACATTGATATCTACTGTCAAAATTTTGAGAGCTTTTTTTCTTCGTATAGTCCAAGGGATAAAGCGATCGTCTTCTAGATCGGATTCCTACAGTTGTAATTTTCCCAGAAACACAACAAATAAAGAGAATTTCTTTATGGAAAACACATCCTGACTTAGTGCCTGAATTGGAAAATAAAGGTAAAACGTTAAAATCCAAAAAGGGTAAGAAAGTCAAAACCTGCAATATGATTTCTTATGATATTCCAGATTCTGATAACTTGGATCGGCTATGGGATGGCTTTCCTTTAGAAGATAGATTGAGAGGACTGAACATCTGTCCTCCAAGTCTAGCTCCTCCTACCAAGCTCAAGCTTACTCATCAGCAGTGGCTAGCCATGAACAGTGTTCCTTTATACCGGGCACAACAAGTCTTCACTGCTTATGAAAAAGCTCCGACATGGATTTTTTCTCGTATCCTGAATCTTTCTCCTTCTGTGGCTACAGAGACATATATTCCTCATTCTCCTGTGGATACATAGATCTCTTCTTCTTCCTCTGAGAGTTCGCTGCCCATTCATCTGTACAGTCAGCAATCTGTCCTTCTCATGAAGAAAATGGGTTATGACTTTCAGAAGGCAGAAGATTTGAATTATGATAAAGGAATACGACTTCCTTTACAAATTCAAAATCAAAAATCCACTGTTGGATTGGGTTCTGAAATTCCTCACAACAAACCTTACAAGAAAAAGGCTAAAGGGAGGAAGACTAAATCCTGTAATATGGTACTTCTTTCTCTTGAGTCTGAAGAAGAAACTTTTACTGGTACAAGATCTGGGAAGGAGTACCATAAAGATTATGAGGGATCTTCCAAACAAGCAGAAGATGTAGTGGAAACACTACCAGCTCAACCTTCTCCTGTTCCTGCTAAACCCTCGGTGGTTGAAAAGGGGAAACAGAAAGCAGTACATTTTGACGTTCCATTGAAGTCTGCTTCCAGTCAGGGGGTGGTGATGAAACCTTACAAATTTGATATTCTAGCTCAGTTAGCCAATACTCCGGCTAGACTATCTATATTTGAACTGCTTCGCCTTTCTAGAGAAAGCAGGGAGACTTTGAGTGAAGCTCTACTTCAGGCAGATTCATGCTTGGCTCAACTCAAGGGTCCTGATAATACGCCAGTTTCATGTCCGCAATGTCATAGTGTGATGGAAGCAATTTCTAACATCATCTTTACACAAGAAGATATGCTGTTGAAGCATAACAAACATGACAGGCCTCTGTGCTATACTGGGTATATTGGATCTACCAAAATTGACGGGATCTACATTGATCCTGGGTCTTCAATTAGCATAATTCTTCAGAGTATGCTAAGACCCCTGAGGATTCCTACTAGGGATTTGACTTACACTAGTACTACAATAGTCGGTTTTAACTCTGGCAAGAGTAAACTACTGGAGAAGATTCGTCTGCAGATTCAGATTGGTGATCTCCGAACTATGGTAACCTTCTATGTTATCAACTCAGACGTATCCTACAATATTCTTCTTGGAAGACCATGGTTACATGAGCATAATATCGTGCCTTTAACTCTCCACCAGTGCTTCAAGTATATGGATTCCCAAGGAGTTGTGAAGACTGAGTTTGCTGATATCAATCCTTTAAGGGTGTCGAAGCCTATTTTTCTGATTCAAGGGTTTATAAACAAGAGCATATGAAAGAGATATCAGACATAGCTAAGGATTAATCATCTACTGAGAATCAGTCTCTTAATGAAGATCCACCAGAAGAGCAACCTTTGAAGGTCATAGTCAAGGGACGAATCCAATCCCAACCTGTCAATGATCAACCTTTGATAATCAAGGTTAAAGGAAGAACTCAAACTTCATCCGAGGAATCAATAAATATTTCTGCTAAGAATCAAGTTCAACCTTTTGTGATTAAAGTCAAAGGGCGTACTTCTTGTACGAATGATCCACAATCACCATTGATTGTCAATCTTGGCAAATCTACGCAGAAGATGGATAATGGTCCACTGTTGATTAATCCGAAGCGTAGTAATCAGATTGTAAATGATGTAAATATTGATCATTCTGTACTTCTTGATATTAATGAAGATTTCCTTTCGAGTATATGGCTGTCAAGTTTATTGAAAGAATGACTTTATCTTCGGATAAGCAAAGTCATCAATATAAAGGCGACATAGAGCCAGAGAAAACTTTATACATTGATCATAAGGAAAATTCTTTTCCTCCTCATGTAGATGTTGGACCTTATGCTCAAAGGTTCCTGACATCTTCTCCCTATCTTCTACCTGTAGCCGCTTCATCACAAGCCTGCGTGACTTTTAGACGTCATGAAGAATCTTATTTCGTGGTTCCGTCTAATAAGAAAAACAAGCGCCAAATTGTGTTTGGTCTGGCTAGAAATATCCCTGTTGCTCAGGCAGATGAGCTGAAAGATAAAGACAAAAGAAGAATCCGAATTGACAAGTATAGTCAACAATCTATCAAGATTATCCAGAACATGGGATATGATTTGAAGACTATGCAAGGTCTCAATCAGGGCAAAGGTAGACGACTCCCGTTATGTGGTGATCCGTTTTATCAGAAGACTCGTCATGGATTGGGATATGATCTATCACATATGTTTAATGACGATATGCAAGAAGAATTCTCTTCTAATTCCTCACAATCATTTGACAAATTTGAGCAAGTATTTTCAACTTACATGGTTCAAATTGATGATGAACCCGAACCATTTGAAAATGACCCTTGGGCCCAACAAATGGACACTCAATGGGAACTTCGTTTTAAACAGCGACAGCCACCTACAGAGGATGAGGTTGTCCAGATTGATGTTGGAGATGGAACTACGTCCAAACCAATATTCATCAGTAAGAACCTTTCTGACGATGAAAAGAAAGAGTTGATAAAACTCATCAAAGAATATATTGACATCTTTGCATAGAGTTATGAGGATATGCCGGGTTTAGATCCTAAAGTTGCTACTCATAAGCTCAATATTTTGCCTAACACCAAGCCTGTAAAACAACAGCAACGGCGCTTTAGACCGGATATGATGGATGCAATCGAAGCAGAAGTCAAAAAGTTGATCACATGTAGGTTTGTGCGTGAAGAGCAACACCCGGATTGGGTTGCCAACATTGTCCCTGTTATGAAAAAGAACGAAAAAGTCCGGGTTTGTATAGATTATCGAGATCTTAATACGGCTTGTCCAAAGGACGAATTTCTACTTCCCATTATCGATGTCACGATAGACAATACATGCGGTTTTGAACGTATGTCTTTCATGGATGGATTCTCGGGATACAATCAGATCAAGATGCATCCAGAAGACGAGAAACATACTTCTTTTCGAACACCTCTCGGAGTTTACTGTTATACGGTTATGCCGTTTGGCCTTAAAAATGCCGGTGCTACATATCAACGGGCTATGAGCAACATCTTTCAAGAGCATCTACGAAAGACAGTCGAGTGTTACGTAGATGACATCGCTGTTAAAAGTCGATCAAAAGATGATCATATTCAAGACTTAAAGACAATATTTGAATTGATGCGTCAACATCAATTGAAAATGAATCCTACCAAGTCTTTCTTAGGGGTTTCAAGTGGCAAGTTTTTAGGATTTGTTATTACTTCTCAGGGTATCCATGTTGACCCCGATAAAGTTAAAGCAATCCTCGAAATACGTCCTCCTCGCAATCTGAAAGAGCTCCGTGGTTTTCAGGGCCGCATGGCTTATATCAGGAGATTTATATCTAATCTCTCCGGGAGATGTCAACCTTTCTCCCGTCTGTTAAAGAAAGGTGTATCTTCTGTCTGGGATGAAGCGTGTCAAGAAGCCTTCAATGACATTAAACAATACCTTACAAATCCACCTGTTCTGGTACCTCCAGTGGTAGGAAAACCATTTTTACTATATGTTCGAGCCTTAGATCATTCACTTTGTGCTCTGCTCGCACAGAAAAGTGATATTGGTCATGAACAGGCAATTTATTATCTTAGCCGAATGATGGTCGGAGCTGAACATAGGTATACCCTTGTAGAAAAGGAATGTCTGGCTTTGGTTTTCGTCATACAAAAGACAAGACATTATGTGACAGGACAAACTATTCATGTCATCTCCAGAATAATTCCTATTCGGGTATTGATGAGGAAGTTGAGCATTCTTAATTCCAGATTAGCTACTTGGGCGATGTTGCTCACTCCTTATGACATGCTTTATATACCTCAAAAATCAGTAAAGGGTCAAGCATTAGCTGATTTCTTAGCTGCTCACCCTATACCGGAAACATCGAAGTTATATGAGGACATTCCAGATGAAGTCGTGGATTGTAACATGACTTTGAAGAATGACGTATGGCAATTATATTTTGATAGAGCATCACGAGTAGGGCCTAAAGGCTGTTAGGGTTATATACTAAAATCATCACTTTTGTAGTAACCTTATTTCCTTAAATTTTAAATAAGAATCATATGGGCAAATGTTTATATATTGTATTTGTTACAAGTGTTAATGCAAATGTCTGATATTCTATATTGTAGATAATATGGTGTGTGGTGTCATACAGAAGATCATATTATCAGTTTTCTATGGAGTAGATAAATAGTTCACAACCTAGATGGACTTGGACAATCTATTGGAAAGGTTGTAGTGTAATCTGGTATTAGTCTATCTTGACTATAGGTTTACACTAGTACACTTTGTGTGTATTGAACAGGACCACTTGAGGTTGTTCTCTTTGTACTGACTACATAAGAGAACAAACACCTCTGTTATTATGGATGCTTGTACTCTTAATCCGGATATAATAACGGACATGTATATACAATGTGCATTACTTTGACTCATAAAAGAGTGAGATTCATTATGGATCAACAACCTCTATGAATTGGGTAATAACATTGTATATATGATGGGCTGTTGATTATAAATGGAATCCATGTCCTGATACATCGGGTTGATGATGTCCTCTTAAGGAGCTCATAAGGATTGTCATGTAAACCCTGCAGGTGGATTATATCCGACATGACAAATAAAGTTGAGCGGTACTACTTAAGGATAAAAGATGTCGAATCAATATAGTTGTCAGTAACTTAATTTGATCGACGGACATACGATATCTTAACATGGGGAGCCAAACGAGCATATAATAAAAGGAGCCCACAAACATAATTTGGGATTAGGGAGGTAGTGCAACAATAGCTCATTAGTGGACCGAGCTATTGTTAATGGGCCTGGATTGTGTGTTCGGGCTGAACACGGCATATCCAGATCCGTTAGGAGGCCTAACCCTAATTTCTCCTCATGGTCCCTGCCGTAGCCTATATATATCCTCTATTCTCTGGCCGCCAGATTACCGATCAGAAATCTAAAATTTTCTCTAAATTTGTGATTTACGTAAGGAGAGAAAGAGAGTGCTGCCAAGGAGAAGAAAAGGTTGGGAGATCGTCGTCCACACGACGTCCAACTCGAGGAAGGAATACGTGTAGAAGATCTTGGGGTCGTCCGCTCGAGATTGCCAAGAATTACTTGTCTCCTTTCCGTCGCAGGTATAATTCGTGAACCCTAGTTTTCGCCTATGAAGGGTTAGAACACGTATTAGATATGTTTAACTTTCTATCGATCAATACACACACCAAAGGAAGGGTCCTGGGAATCCCCAGTTCCAACAAAGGCAACATTATTTCTGGGGTAGGAATCGTCTTGGTTTCTCCTGACAAAATGGTCATATACCGTGCCTATTCTCTCAATGAGCCATGTTCCAACAATGTAGCAGAATATAATGCTCTATTGATTAGTCTCCAAGTAGCAAAATAATTGGATATTGAGTTCCTAGAAGCTTATGGAGATTTTCAATTGATTGTTAATCAAGTTAGAGGGACCTATGAGGTCAGAAATCCTGATCTCATCCCTTACCATCAAGTGGTAGTCGAGTTGATCCTTTCATTCAAAGGATTATTCATTGAATTTGTACCACGTTCTCAGAATGTTGAGGCTGATGCTCTTGCTAGCCTGGCTGCAGATTTGGCTATTCTAATCCGAAGGCAGAATACAATTACTTTGTTGGACCGAGATCTGTGCTGTATCAAGAATAATCTGTATATTGAACAAAGTTATAGTGCAGAGCCTAGTTCCCAACAGAGGGATTGGAGAACTCCATTCATTGATTATGCGGTTCATGGAATTTTGCCTGAAGATCCAAAAGAGGCTGCATCAATTAAGAGACGATCATTTCAATTTTATTATGATTCGTCTTTACACATGTTATATCGTCGATCATATGACGGACTCTTACTGCGCTGTCTCTCAGAAAGTGAAGCCAAACAAACACTACGAGAGGCTCATAATGGTGTTTGTGGTGCTCATCAACCAGGTCCTAAATTATAAGACCGTATCCGAAGAATGGGGTATTATTGCCTTCTATGATAGCAGACGCTGTAGACTATGCCAGTAGATGTAAAGCATGTCAGATTCATGCTGATTTTATTCATCAGCCATCTGAATTTCTACATCCTACAGCAGCCTCTTGGCCCTTCGAAGCTTGAGGTATGGATGTCATTGGTCCTATTAACCCTCCTTCTGTTAAGGAACATCGGTTCATATTAGCTATAACCGATTACTTTTCTAAGTGGGCAGAAGCAGTTCCCCTTACTGAAGTGAAAACATCTAATGTGATCAGCTTCATCAAACATCATGTCATTTACCACTTCGGGATTCCTCGATGAATAATTCATGATAATGGTCCATAATTCGCCAGCCAGGCATTTTATCAGTTCTGTGATAAGAATCGAATTCAAAATTTGGCTTCTACGGCTTATAACCCAGCTGCTAATGGTCTAGCTGAAGCTTTCAATAAGATGATCATTAAACTTCTCAAAACGTTTGTCTCTTCTAATAAACGTGATTGGAATGAGAAACTTGGGAATGTTTATGGGCTTATCGAACAACAGTCCGAACTCCTACTGGTTTTACACCATTTTCATTGGTGTATGGATGTGAGGCTGTTCTTCCCTTGGAAATCCAAATTCCATCTCTACGAATAGCCATTGCTAATGAGCTAACTATAGAGAATAATGATCGCTTACGACTCCAAGAACTTGAAGGATTGGATAAGAAGCGTCTTCAAGCACAACAACATATTGAGCTATACCAAGCCCGCATATCTCGAACTTTCAATCATAAAGTTAAAGAGAGGGTGTTCAAGGTTGGCGAACTAGTATTGGCTGTTCGGAGACCGATGGTGATGACTCACAAAAGCAAAGGGAAATTCAAAGCAAAATGAGAGGGTCCTTATGTTATTGAGACCGTATTTTCCAATGGTGCCTATCGGTTATCAAAGCCTAATGGAGATCTACTCATGAAGCTAATCAATGGCAAATTTCTTAAGAAATACTATGTATAAAAAAAGAGGCAGAATGAAAATAAAGTTTTTTTTATTTATTTTTGTTCAAGACAAAAGATTAAGGACGAGGGCCACTCCCTTCCTTATTGAATACATAGTCAGCCAATGCATAGAAGGCATCGTTTCCTGAACTCATGAAAAATTTGCAGACAGCCATCCTCGATGCTTCTTCTTCAGGAGTTTTTCCTGGCTCTACTAAGAAAGCAAGGATGTCTTGAGGTGGCTTGGGCCTAGAAGAGCTTCCATCTATTTTGGTTGGGCCTGATACAGTGGGTTCAACGGGACACGTCTCAACGATGTCCTCAACTTTCCTGGAGACTTCATTCTTTTGCTGCATATCCTTGGAAGACATTTCCAATAGAGGAGTGGAAATAAGAATGAAATATTACAAAGAGTTTTCGCCTATTTATAGGAGAGATCTATTGATGGACCAGTCTCTGAAAACAACCTTTCATTCCCGAAACGGTCTATCCGTCCATTCTATCGGGTTCATTCAGTTAATTATGAAATTGAATCAATGTTCTCTTTTCCCAAAAGTTACGTTGATTCATTTATACATTGATACGGACCTATACGCTCATGACATCTGTCTCCTTATTCCCCGGCTACCAAGGTTTGGTTAAGCTGGTTTCTTGTCTCCCGGGAGTGGAATTTTAGATCTTCTATTTTATCAACTGATTAAAAAATGGGATTCGTTATTTATCATGTCTTCACGACCTCTGAATGAATATTAAATCCACTTACTTTTCTTATCTATCATTTCCATCTGACCTCTGCATAGATATTAATCTACTTTTCTTTGAGTTCTTACATACTGTCATGTCCATATTACCTCTGATAGTATTTGTATACTCTAAAAACAGAAAACAAGATTTCATTATCTATCATGTCCATATCACATCCAGATAGATACAAATCATTGAGCATAGAAGACTTATCATTTCCATTCCCATATCATCAAAAAGTCTATTACATTTCTTAGACTTTCTTACAAGTTATAATGGAAATCTATTATATTTTTGGATTTTCATTCTATACACACAACGATAGCCTAATGGGGATCTATTTCTTCTTTGGATCTTCTTCGTCGGATTCGTTGTTGGTGTCAGTTCCTTACTGTCTGAGCCTCAATGGCGACCAGAACAGAAAGAATCAAACTCTGGTCTTCTCTCTCAGACGAGAGGAGAATCCCAGAGTATGGCAGCCCGAAGACGTGTTGCTGCCAATACAACTGGTGGAGGAGTGGCGGCACCTCAAAGGAGATAGAAATGTATCCAGCATTGGGATACAATTCCTAGTCCTGCCGTGAAAGGAACTCTACTACCCGATTTCCCGGGATAGAGTTGACTCCACCATCCAACTCTCCATGTATAAAGGCTCTTCCTACCAACAGAGGAAGACCCTTTTATCTCACGAAGAGTTCTGAGTTGTCTGATTTGCGCGTCAAAAGCGCATGAGCTCCCCGATGTTGATGTCAGAAGGACACTCTTCACAGTATCAACGTCACCAATACCGGTTCTGGAAAAGCTCTTTAGCCAAACTTCTGCAGAAAACAACAAAGAAGAAGTGTTTTAAACAGAAGTACCAACAGATACGTATGAGACGCTAACTAAACAGATGTTCATGCGTCTTGTTTCATCTTCAACAGACTACAAGGCATTTTACGCCAGCGTCTCAGGTATATCACTACTCAGCAAGGCTTTTACGCTAATGCTTCAGCAAGGCTTTTACGCCGGTGCTTCAGATATACCACTATTCAGCAAGGCTTTTTACGCCACTACTTCAGAAAATTCAAAAGGCAGATGATTGCTTACGATCAGACTTACCACTTAGGTCAAATGGTTTGGCTCTAATGGTGGATGAAGCTACATCTGGTGATTGGGCGTACAAAGGAACGCCATTGGAAAGCATCGCCATTGTCATTTGTTGGAGAACGACATTGCAAAAAGTTATCTTCAGAGGAATGAGAATAAGAATATATGAGACATTCTCGGCTATTTATAAAGACTGAAGAAACTGTTGGGAGTCTATTTCGGGAAGAGATCCTATTGAAAGGCTCTCGTAACCACAAGACAGACGCCACGTGTCGGTTTGTTTCTTGGGAATGAACAACCATAGAAGCAGTCAAAAGAAGTGTTGAACAGTTCTATGTATCAACAAATGAGATTAACATCAAAACTTTATTTATAAAAAGGGGGGAGTGGACCCCTACATATAAGAGAGTCGCAATACATGAAATTTCATTTTCCCTTTCCTTCGTTGGACTGACGAAGGGAGGCACCTAACTCACGCATGTTGTGAATCCCGGAGCGACGCATAAGATTTAAAAATACTTCTGCATCTTCTGAGCCCTCATATACAGTCGGGGGACCACCATCGATGCGACTGAAGACTGCTGGAGTTAATCCGAAGCACGCTACAAGGTTACGTGCTCGCTCAAAGTCAATCCTTGAGCTTGAAGCCTCTTTATTGTTAATCTCCTTCTTGGGCGCCATGTCACTATGGAGATGAATGACAAGAGTGAAGAATTTCTCCTCATTTATACGGTTAAATCAACTCTCCATATTCCTCATTGGAAACTGTTCATTATTAATACAAACTCGGAAAAGCGAAAAGGCATTCGAAAGTTTCAAAAAAAGAAATTCATTGTGACAATTAAGTGTTGACCGACACTATTGGAAATTACGCCGACTGTTGGATGTCCCCGCTTTTACGCGGATGACTGTTGCGTATCCCAAATTTTACGCTGACTGGTCATAACTCAATTTTTACGCTTCTATTCAAAGTATTCCAAATTTTGGAGATATTTGAAAACTTTGAAGGGGGTCTTGTAGGAGCGTAAAAAGTGCTTCAAAGGAGTCAAAGTGATAGATTATTCCACTCAAATTGAGCCACTTTACGCCGCAGAGAGGCTAAATACTTTACGCCCAAGACAAGGCTAATCACTTTACGCCTAAAGCAGGCAGATCATTTTACGCTCGGGTCTACACCCATGATTTTATGCCAAGGACAGATCAGCCACTTTTACGCTGGACAAAGCTGTCAAGTCTCGTATTTAATGCAAACTCTGACATGGAGATATTAATGATGGCATATATCACAGAATTCAAAGGGATTTGTTTTTACACAGACCAATGTTGTCGTTTAGTATGTGGATTGAGCTACTTTACGCTCACACTATGGCTTCTTTTACGCATGAAGACTATACGAGCTTTTACGCTCAACAGTTGACGTGTGCGTAAAGTCTATTTGAGCTACTTTTACGCTCAAGGTTATTTAACAATCACTTTACGCGGGAAGTCTATGTCAGGGCTACTTTACGCCTAATCTATTGCTTTACGCTCAGAGTACATTGGGATTGTTTTACGCCCTATTCTTCTGACCAGTTTGGAACGTGGTTTGCCTACATGGCTTTCATGCCACACATCCCGAAGAACATGTGTACGTGCATCCTATTCTTAATGAAATAATGGGACACGTGTCAACACATACAGATGATGGCTTTGGTCGTGGGTGACGGTTGTTGACGTAAAGACGGAACTTTCGCTGAGTTTTTACGCACAAGAGCCCAAGCCTATAAATGGACTTATTTTTTTCAAGACCCACAGACACACAGAGACAGGAGAAAAGACAGAGAGATTAGAACTCAGAGATTTTTGATTCTCTGGAGCATTCTTCTTCAACCTTTCTTTCAGAACAGAGTGAAGCAAAGCAGGAAAGCATTCGGCCTCGCCATCAGTGCCCAAGTGCGTCGATACCTTTCTGTGACTTAGTTCTTCCAAGTTGTTCATCTTCAAGCAGCGATCTTCATCATCATCGTATGGTCCAAGGAACAAAGTGATCATTTACAGATCAGACTTCTACAGCAATACTTCCCCAGAATCAAATTTGTACTTCTTGTACTTCTTCTCGTTTTATTTTCAAAATCCGATTTCCAGGCATTTTGTTAAGTGAAACAAGTAATTGTAGAGGTCTAGTGGTACTTACAGCGTTCTTGGACTTAAAAGTGGATCGAATAGCTTTGTTCTTTTCACATTCGCTACATACCGTATCCTTCTTGAAAGTAATGTCCGGTAAGTCTCGTACCAACTTTTTTGTGGATAGTCTTGAAATTGTGTCCATATTTGCATGACCGAGTCTCATATGCCATACTTGACTCTCATCACTCTTGGCCATTAAGCATCTACCTGCTTTGTTAGCATCATCCAACAAATAGAAAAAATATATATTGTCTTGCCTAATACCTTTAAAGATAGCACTACCAGTTGAGCTATCAACTATAGTACATTTATCTTTAACAAAGTTAATACCATAACTATGGTCAGCTAAATGGCTTATGCTGAGTAAGTTATATTTTAACTCGGTAAATAGACATACATTTTTAATCACAGGATAGGGAGCCTTACCAATATTGTCGATACCTACTATATACCCTTTAAGATTATTACCGAAGAAAATGTATCCTTCTTTCTTCTTTGACAATGTTACGAATAATAAAACGTCACCGGTCATGTGCCGTGAGCTACCGCTATCGAGGATCCATTTGCTTCTAGCATGTGAAGGGTGTTCCACCTACAAAAGAATTTGCAGATGAAACTTTTGGTACCCATTTCTTGTAGGGTCCTGAAATGTTAGTTTTTGGTATCCATGTACATATCTTCAAATCAACAAGCTTTCTAACTCTACATGCAGGAAAGATATGACCAATGGTGCCACAATAATAACATCTAGCATATTGAGTGTTAGATGCAATGTATTGTGCATAATTGGTAGGTCTTGGTTTTCTAGTATAATAGAATTCATGCCTATTAGTCTTCTTGGGCAAATGTTTGGTTTGGTTTGGTTTGACAGTGTTGGGTTTGATAGTGTTTCGATGTTTCGGTAAGTGACACATGTTAGGTTAGGAAGCAGCAACTTCAGACTGTTTTCCTAACCTAATTTCCAACTTTTTGGAAGTGTCATACAATAAATTATAATCAGCAGTAAGTGCATCATTTCTAATTAGTGCTTGCTGAAGACTCTTCTTCTCTTTGAGTAGGTTTTCCCCTAATTGGGTAATGGTCTTATCTTTCTCTTCGGATAGTCTTGTGGTCTCGTGTAGTAACAACTTAACAGAAGAGAGCTCACCTATCTCACTAGAATTATCATTACTTCTAACCTCAGCTAGTAGGTCGGTAAGACTTTCTATTTCACTTTTGTACTATTTGAGTACATTTTTAAAGTTTTGGTATTTGCTATGCAGTTTTCTGTAATCACCTAAGAGGTCACTAAAGGCTTCACCTAATTACTCAAAGGTAAAATCATCATATGTATTAAACAGGGGGTTAGTATTTACCTGATCGAATGCCATTAAGCATACATTTGCAGTGTCATCTAATTGTTCATCTTCTGAGTCATCGGCTTCGCTTTTATGCCATATGCTTGTGTTGGTGTACCTTCTGGATGTTGATTTCTTCAGGTAACCTTTGTCATACTTGTTGCTTTTCCTAGATGATGATGCTGTTGGACAGTCCTTTTTCATATATCCTTTCTTCTTACAACCGTAGCAGATAGGATCTTCTTCGTTGTTGTTGATGTTGTGTTCCTTTGTTCTTCTATTGAATCTCATAAACTTCTTGAACTTTCTTACTAGGAGAGCTTGATCTTCAGATTCAGAGTCACTATCGTCGAAATTATCTTTAACAGTTCTTCTGTGTTGAGCTTTGAAAGCGACCGACTTCTTCTTCGGTGCAACATCTTCAAAGTCTTAAAGTTCCAGCTCGTAAGTGAGTAGCTTACCCATGAGTTTTTCAAGATACATAGTTGTGAGGTCGTTTCCTTCAATGATTGCTGTAGCCTTCGAAATCCAGTTCTTCATGAGAGCTCGTAGAAGTTTGTGAATCTTCTCATGGTTATTGTATTCCTTGCCTAATGAAGACATAGGGTTTATAATATTCAAAAATCTTGTAAACATCTAAGTGATAGATTCGTTTGACTTCATCTTGAACGCCTCATACTCCTGAGTAAGTCTGCTAATTTTTGACTCCTTGACTTGTGTCGTGCCTTCGTGAGTCACTTCGAGAAGTTTTCACACTTTACTTGATTTTGTGCACGTAGACACCCTATTAAATTCAGTCATGTCTAAAGCACAAAACAAAGCATTAATAGCACGTGCGTCAAGACTGACCTGTTTTTTTTTAGCTTCAGTATACTTGTCATGGAGTTTCTCAACCAACTCCCCTTCAACAAGAATACGTGCTGGCTTCTTATAGCCATCAATAATAATAGACCATAAGTCAAAATCTAGAGATTTCAAGAAAAAACTCATTCGTGTTTTTTAGTATGTGTAATTTGTACCATCAAACAGTGGAGGTCTGTTTGTGGCTTGGCCTTTACTTGTGAATTGTACAGTTGCCATATGTTATACTATGATCTATGTAACAACTGAAATAATAAGAATATAAAAGCAGTATTACCTCGTTTTACCTGTATAACTAGCTCTGATACCAATTATAGGAGCGAATTGTAAAGCACAATACTCTGGGGGGGTGAATAGAGTAGGCAGCAAAATTTAGCTAATTAAAATGTTAGAAACAAGATCACATATAATATATCACAAGTAAGTAAATGAAAGGCAGAGATCAGATAGCAAACGCAAACACGATGATGTATATTGGTTTCCCTCTTGTGAGGACTGTTCCAGTCGGAAGAACTCTAGCTTCCAGTTGAATCCACTATTGGAAAATACCGCAAGTTTTCATACGAAGTCCTTGTAACTTCTATAACGCGAGCTTTGATACGAAGTACTCGACCAACTTCAATTGTGAAGTTTCTTTCTTTAATCAAGCCTCTGATTACAATCTCTTTGAAACTTCTAGACTATACCGTACTGGAAAATCGACTAGAGGATTGTAACTGGCTTGAAATTTGAAAATAAAAGTTTTTAAAACACTTTGAAAGACATGTAATCTTAGAGAGAAGAGAGAAGAGAGGTATCGTGAAATGAGTGAAATTCTTCTCTATTATAGGTTTTCCAAAGTCAGAAATCGGACAGAATTCATACAAAATTTGACAGAATTTTTTGAGAGAATCTTGACAAATAGCCGTTGCGTCCGTAACAACAGGATGACAAAGTTCAAAATCCAACGGCACCAAACGAACTCGGGACGAGTTCTGTAAAACCTCTAAATTTCTACTATTTTTTTATTAAATTTGGTACCGATTTAAAATTTTGTATTGTACGTCGCGCACCAATTTACGTTTTCCGTATTTTGCTTGTTGAGTGCGAATGTGTGCAAGGTACACCTTTTTAGAAAAACGGTTTTTGATTATAAAATTTTATTTATGTAAGATAGTTTTCAAAATAATATGTGATAAGTATTTTTTATTTTTTTAAAGTTATGAGAAGAAGCGCGTCGAGATTTCCAAAAATAATAATTATTTACATTTTATTTTATTGTACAAATATTTGTAGTAGTTAAAAAAAACTATTATTTTTATTGATACTAATTGTGTACAAGATGCATGAAATATATTTTATGTCCCCTATAAATTTTCGAAATACTAATTGTTTTGTCAAAAAGGTGTTTCAAATATTTAAATATACATACTTATTTTCGAAATTCTTTTTAAATTAATTATAAAAATATATTTTAGTTAATTACTATACTTTAAATTATGGTTAGAATTATTGGCTTGATTTAAATAGTTAATTTAAGGATAAATATTTATCTATTGGATTTATTTAGATTTAAATTAGATTGAGATTGGATTTTGATTTAATTCATCTATTATAATTAATATATGATTTATCTATGGGATATTTAAAATCTCCTAAATCCTATCCAAATGGGAATTCCCACATCTTATAAATAGGCAGGTACTCTTCTATAAATCTTTACATCCAGAAATTCTTCACAAAAATGTGCATCGTGTCCTTGTCCGTGTCCCCCTTTCCATCCACTATTTTACATATACAATATTGACCCCTTCTCCGTCGGACAGCTCCCAACATGACGATACGCAATCCAATCCGATAATACAACCCCGAATCCTAAACCTACAGCCTTCACCATCGCCATGAGCCCCCGCCATCAACCACAATCATCTTCGCCATCGACGTCATCTCGCCAACATCTCGCCGACCCCCTGACGACCAGCGCCTTCACGCCACCATTCCGATCCACCTCGCCATCCCCTAGCCACACAACCAGTACAACCCGCTGCACCCGAGTCCGTCGCAGCCGCGACCATCACCACCAGCATCGTCGCCATAGTAATGCCACCGTACCACCAGCCAACCCCGACCTGTCTCGACACCGCCTCTGACCATCGGACCCAACAACACCACGGCCGGCCCCCTCCAACAAAGAAAAATGAATAAAGAAAAATCCCAACCTTATTGTGGATTCCGCCGGCATCCGCGATCGGAGCGTCGCCCCGTTCTGGTGAGGGCATCTCCATCCAGCCCTCGGCCCCGAGCACGGCCACGCAGACCACTGCCTGTATTTCCCGCCGATCCGCTCCTCCACTGTGGCCTTCCCCGTGCCACCATGGTCGCGCGGAGCATACCCGGCCAGAAAACCCCCTTTCCGTCGCCTCAGATCTGCCCTCGGCGCCGACCAGTCCTCCGCGCTGCGCCCGGCGGCCTCTCCTCCGCGGGTGCCGCCCAACTCTAGTGAGACCCCGTCACCTCCGGCCACCACCTCGTCCTCTCGTCCGTCGCCAGTCCCGACCACCTCCTCGCTCCCTGCGCACGGCAGCTTCTCCAAAATGGAGCACCGGATCCGCGCACCACCACCCGTTCCCCGGCGTCCGGCGACTCCTCCGCCTAGATCCTTTCGTCGTTCCGCCGGAACAGCAGGAGCGCCCGCCATGCCAAAGATCCTCAGCGCTCCCTCCCAGCCGAGCCGCGCCTCCGACCGGTGGCTACTCGTCGGTGAGCAAACCCTCCCGTAACCCTCTCCTTCCTTCCCCGCAGCGGTGGGCGCCACCACCGGCGCCGTCTCTCCTCTTTGCCTCCGCCGCTCACTCCTCCGCCTTGGCCGACGCCCCGCCACGCTCGCCAGAGTCTCCGCCGACCCTATGGTAATTTCTCCTTTTTCTCCTCTTCAATCTCTCTCTCTCTCTCGCTCCTCCTGTGTACAATTACGAATGGAAACAGTAAAGTCTTAAGAGTTATTATTATTATTACTATTATCATTACTATTATTATTATTATTATTATTATTATTATTATTATTCTTATCATTATCATTACTATTATCATCAACATCATTATTTTTATTATTATCATTAGTAGTATTATAATTTGTATAATTTATTATCCTGGTTATATACATATAAATATTTTGCTAAATTCATAACCAATTAATTATAGCTATTAATATTGTTAAATGTTTATTTAATATATTTCGTTTACAAAGTGTAGTATTTTTATCTAATTATAAAACTGAATTTTTAAAATTTTCAACCACTTATCTAAAATAATTTTTTTTAAGGAATAATTATCTACGAATATTTGATAAATAAAATAGTTTTTCCATTAGTATAAGTAAGTTATAAATATCTTCTGAGTAAACATATATCTAGTTTTAAATAGTATAAATATTTTCGAGAAATAAGTTATAAATATCTATCTATGCAAACCCTTCGATTTTGAATCCTTACCGTGACTAATCTCGTTCATATTTTCTTGCGAATCCGAACTTCTTCAATTTGGCTTGGCCATCCGACTAATCGAATGCTGTCAGACAACACACCATGCCAGGCGGCACACCAGACAAGACACCTTGCCTTTACTGTGTAATTTCTTGCTCAATATCATGCATGCATTTTCTTTATGTTGTTCGTTCAAAATTATATATATATGCAAATTATTATATTTTATTCAATTAGCTTAGAGCTAAGGGACCACCGTAGGTTTAGTGCATCTCATAAACTGTCACGATGTGCCACGGATTGTGTGTGAGTTGTGAGCCACATATAGAGACGGACTTGCGTGCTGACTGATCATTGGTGCGTACAGGCCGTGCATTAGGTTTTAACTGCTAATAGATTTGTGTAGAAGACTTGGCAGATATTAAGGATTAAACAGTATCGTGGAGTCGACACATGTATAGTATCATTGGGGGGAGGGGACAGTTATTAGCGTAGGGGCTACATTTATTTTTTACACACATTTTGGGCCGAGGGTGACTCTTATGAGCACTACCTTCGGCCCAGGTCCGATAGCGTCTCGAATGAGCGCTACTTGATGGCCACTCTCTATTACTTGCTTGCGTGAATCCGTTACAGCCCCTGCGTAGAACGTTGTCCTCTAAAGTGCATTCCACATAGAATGGTTAGGAACCTTTACGCATGCATACTTTCTGTTGAGCTTTTATTATTCAGTTTATTGGCATGATATTACGTGTCTTGTTACGTCCCTCTGAGGACCTGGTGATTTCTCCAGGTGTGCGTCTCATGGTTTCTTGCAGGTGCTTTAGCTAGGGTCATTCCTTCCTCCGTGATGATTGCTCTTGGACTCGTCACTTGCTCACGCTTGCTAAATTCTTTCCTTGTATATTTTTCCATATTTAATTTGGTTGGTAGTGGACTTTGTCTCCGCCCAACTATTGTGTACATGACAAACTCAAAGTTGCTATATATCATTATTTATCTTTGTAGATGAGATTTAGTGTCTTGGCTTCTACATTTACAGCTTATGTATATGTACGAGTCGTATATATACTCGTATGTGTACAGCTGGCATGATACGTATCTAGTCTCAAGTATTTGGGACTGGGGCGTTACATGTTTTTGTGGTGGCCGATGCAGGTCGATGCCGTTTCGGTTACATGACTGTGCCGAACGGGCCTGCAATATAGGATTAGAGTCTAGAATCTCATCCACTTACTTGACATCCTTTATTGACATCAAATTTCGAACTCCCGTTACCATCCTTGAATTGCATCCTACTTGAACTCTTTCTACCGTAAATCCTTATCTTTCGTGCTTAGTGACAGTTAGGAAGATGACTACACTGTTATATGCTCATATGTCAGACACATGGCTAGGAAGATTGCATTGACAATTAATATGCATTGAGATTTATTTGAGTCATAAAGGTAATTATTTTCCTAGAAATATGATTTTTGAGGATTAGTTTAATTCCAAGTTGGGTAGTAGCATATTACCGCCAACAAAGGATAGTTGAAATTTTAATATAAATTTACAAGGTGGTATACACAAAAGGATAGCTAGATCGAGAGAACAAATTTTTTTTAATAAATTTTAAAATTGTGAAATAGTTATGATTATTCGGGATATAAAATCAATTTGAGAAGAGATGATGGAATATATATATATATTTGTTTGGAAGATATCGACTTTGAAGGAAAAAAATTTAAATTACAAATTTTGTCCTAAGATCTATGATTTATAGAGTTATTTAAATTTCGAGTTTAAAGCCTTGATTATAGATATTTAAATTTTGGTAAAAAAAGTATGTTCATTTTACGATATACAAGGACTATTTCGAGATTGATTAGAGATTTAAATTAAACTTGACAGTCTAAGATAATTGGTAATTGTGGCGGAGTATCTTGAAAATTTTATTGAGAAACTTCGAGGAACTTAAAATTTAGATTAGATCATATTGGTAGAGGACCAAGAAACAAGAAAGGTCACCCTAGTGGGATAGAAGTATTCTACATTAGATTGCCACGCCACATATGATTATGATATTGCATATACACAAGTATAGTTAGTCATCGACCTAACCGATGAACATATCTTTTGACTTACTCGACCTTTCCTCAATTCTAGATCTTTTGTCATAACCATCTAATTATTTGAAACTTGAAAAATGATTAGATTGTTCCTTAATCATACTCCATCTAAGTGGCTATCATATCTCTAGAAATTGTATTCCTAATTTATTTTACCTTGATCTACTAGAATCCAAATTATCCTTATTTTATGCTTTAACTTGGTCATTTATTTTGTGCGTTAATCATTATCTCATGAACTCCCACTTTCTATTTAAATTCTTTTGTGTGTCCTTTATCGTGACTTGGATATTTGGAGCACAACACTAGACTTTTCCTTCCAACAAATTCCATATGCAAGTCCTAGACGAGCTCACCTTCATGTAAGTATATCATGTCCTATTAAAACACGTCTCCTTATACTCTAATTTCATATTGCGATTTTCGGGTCAAAAAGACTGGACTCAAATCCCTACCGTAAAACCAATATACTTTTTAACTATAGATGAGACTCGGCCTCGACTCAATTCTTTCCACCCAATGTGTAATGCTTGACTTGCGCTTTACCTTGATTGCTTGACCCATTGACCCCTTTACACTACTAGTTTAACTCTTGTAAGTTGGGTAGAATATCTTACTACCTAACAAACCCTTTTTCCTAGTGAACCATATTGATAAGTTCATGGGACTATAACACTTAAAGGATCCTAACTTGTATAGTAAACCAAGCCGACTGCCTAGGCCCAAATTTCGGGCAGAACTTAGATTTTATAAGATCATGGACTATTTAATTTCTTTCATCATTACCTTTACTTATTATTTTATCTACTATGATGCTAAAATAGCTTAGTTTTGCAAGCTTATTCTTTATCGGGCTTGTTCAAGACATATGTTATTTGGGTCGACCTACTAACATATTGTCTAATCAGAACCGGCGCATGATGGTCTGATCAACCGAGTGCACTTTGGTTCGCCTTTTCAATCTACGTGGATGTGATATAGATAAACTTGGCCTTTAGAATCCCATCCACGACTGCCTTGACAATCCCTTTGAAATTATTCGATCGCCTTTGAACCACGTATTCGTAATTGATGGTGTCGTCATTTGAACTCCTTAATTATGTTTGCTTTCAACTTTTTAGAAGGACGAAGGCATTGTACTTTTCTCGTCCCTATCACGACTTTCAAATCGCTTAAATATAGTGAAATCTAATTCGCTCACTAAATCGTGCCCTCAACCTACCCTCAAAAGACCATAACTGTAAGGTCTCAAATTTATTTTATTTTACTTGAACCCATACTATTGCTCATTGCGCGTCATCTTAAAACATTTTCCTTCTTGCGTTAATCCATGGTTATCTTCGCCTTTATTAAATTCACGACTCTAATGCATGTTTTCATTCAACGTCGTTTCTTTGTCTCGTCCAATGATTTGACTGTGCTTCTTTATCGATATACCCTTGTACCTTCTCACCCCCTACTCATTCTTAATTTCGAGGACGAAATTCTTTTAAGTTGGGTAGGATGTAAAACCCCTAAATTTCTACTATTTTTTTATTAAATTTGGTACCGATTTAAAATTTTGTATTGTACGTCGCGCACCAATTTACGTTTTTCGTATTTTGCTTGTTGAGTGCGAATGTGTGCAAGGTACACCTTTTTAGAAAAATGGTTTTTGATTATAAAATTTTATTTATGTAAGATAGTTTTCAAAATAATATGTGATAAGTATTTTTTTATTTTTTTAGAGTTATGAGAAGAAGCGCGTCGAGATTTCCAAAAATAATAATTATTTACATTTTATTTTATTGTACAAATATTTGTAGTAGTTAGAAAAACCATTATTTTTATTGATACTAATTGTGTGCAAGATGCATGAAATATATTTCATGTCCCCTATGAATTTTTGAAATACTAATTGTTTTGTCAAAAAGGTGTTTCAAATATTTAAATATACATACTTATTTTCGAAATTGAAGGAAAAAAATTAATTATAGATATCGACTTTGAAGGAAAAAAATTTAAATTACAAATTTTGTCCTAAGATCTATGATTTATAGAGTTATTTAAATTTCGAGTTTAAAGCCTTGATTATAGATATTTAAATTTTGGTAAAAAAAGTATGTTCATTTTACGATATACAAGGACTATTTCGAGATTGATTAGAGATTTAAATTAAACTTGACAGTCTAAGATAATTGGTAATTGTGGCGGAGTATCTTGAAAATTTTATTGAGAAACTTCGAGGAACTTAAAATTTAGATTAGATCATATTGGTAGAGGACCAAGAAACAAGAAAGGTCACCCTAGTGGGATAGAAGTATTCTACATTAGATTGCCACGCCACATATGATTATGATATTGCATATACACAAGTATAGTTAGTCATCGACCTAACCGATGAACATATCTTTTGACTTACTCGACCTTTCCTCAATTCTAGATCTTTTGTCATAACCATCTAATTATTTGAAACTTGAAAAATGATTAGATTGTTCCTTAATCATACTCCATCTAAGTGGCTATCATATCTCTAGAAATTGTATTCCTAATTTATTTTACCTTGATCTACTAGAATCCAAATTATCCTTATTTTATGCTTTAACTTGGTCATTTATTTTGTGCGTTAATTATTATCTCATGAACTCCCACTTTCTATTTAAATTCTTTTGTGTGTCCTTTATCGTGACTTGGATATTTGGAGCACAACACTAGACTTTTCCTTCCAACAAATTCCATATGCAAGTCCTAGACGAGCTCACCTTCATGTAAGTATATCATGTCCTATTAAAACACGTCTCCTTATACTCTAATTTCATATTGCGATTTTCGGGTCAAAAAGACTGGACTCAAATCCCTACCGTAAAACCAATATACTTTTTAACTATAGATGAGACTCGGCCTCGACTCAATTCTTTCCACCCAATGTGTAATGCTTGACTTGCGCTTTACCTTGATTGCTTGACCCATTGACCCCTTTACACTACTAGTTTAACTCTTGTAAGTTGGGTAGAATATCTTACTACCTAACAAACCCTTTTTTCTAGTGAACCATATTGATAAGTTCATGGGACTATAACACTTAAAGGACCCTAACTTGTATAGTAAACCAAGCCGACTGCCTAGGCCCAAATTTCGGGCAGAACTTAGATTTTATAAGATCATGGACTATTTAATTTCTTTCATCATTACCTTTACTTATTATTTTATCTACTATGATGCTAAAATAGCTTAGTTTTGCAAGCTTATTCTTTATCGGGCTTGTTCAAGACATATGTTATTTGGGTCGACCTACTAACATATTGTCTAATCAGAACCGGCGCATGATGGTCTGATCAACCGAGTGCACTTTGGTTCGCCTTTTCAATCTACGTGGATGTGATATAGATAAACTTGGCCTTTAGAATCCCATCCACGACTGCCTTGACAATCCCTTTGAAATTATTCGATCGCCTTTGAACCACGTATTCGTAATTGATGGTGTCGTCATTTGAACTCCTTAATTACGTTTGCTTTCAACTTTTTAGAAGGATGAAGGCATTGTACTTTTCTCGTCCCTATCACGACTTTCAAATCGCTTAAATATAGTGAAATCTAATTCGCTCACTAAATCGTGCCCTCAACCTACCCTCAAAAGACCATAACTGTAAGGTCTCAAATTTATTTTATTTTACTTGAACCCATACTATTGCTCATTGCGCGTCATCTTAAAACATTTTCCTTCTTGCGTTAATCCATGGTTATCTTCGCCTTTATTAAATTCACGACTCTAATGCATGTTTTCATTCAACGTCGTTTCTTTGTCTCGTCCAATGATTTGACTGTGCTTCTTTATCGATATACCCTTGTACCTTCTCACCCCCTACTCATTCTTAATTTCGAGGACGAAATTCTTTTAAGTTGGGTAGGATGTAAAACCCCTAAATTTCTACTATTTTTTTATTAAATTTGGTACCGATTTAAAATTTTGTATTGTACGTCGCGCACCAATTTACGTTTTTCGTATTTTGCTTGTTGAGTGCGAATGTGTGCAAGGTACACCTTTTTAGAAAAATGGTTTTTGATTATAAAATTTTATTTATGTAAGATAGTTTTCAAAATAATATGTGATAAGTATTTTTTTATTTTTTTAGAGTTATGAGAAGAAGCGCGTCGAGATTTCCAAAAATAATAATTATTTACATTTTATTTTATTGTACAAATATTTGTAGTAGTTAGAAAAACCATTATTTTTATTGATACTAATTGTGTGCAAGATGCATGAAATATATTTCATGTCCCCTATGAATTTTCGAAATACTAATTGTTTTGTCAAAAAGGTGTTTCAAATATTTAAATATACATACTTATTTTCGAAATTCTTTTTAAATTAATTATAAAAATATATTTTAGTTGATTACTATACTTTAAATTGTGGTTAGAATTATTGGCTTGATTTAAATAGTTAATTTAAGGATAAATATTTATCTATTGGATTTATTTAGATTTAAATTAGATTGTGATTGGATTTTGATTTAATTCATCTATTTTAATTAATATATGATTTATCTATGGGATATTTAAAATCCCCTAAATCCTATCCAAATGAGAATTCCCACATCTTATAAATAGGCAGGTACTCTTCCATAAATCTTCACATCCAGAAATTCTTCACAATAATATGCATCGTGTCCTTGTCCGTGTCCCCCTTTCCATCCACTGTTTTACATATACAATATTGACCCCTTCTCTGTCGGACAGCTCCCGACATGACGATACGCAATCCAATCCGATAATACAACCCTGAATCCTAAACCTACAGCCTTCACCATCGCCATGAGCCCCCGCCATCAACCACAATCATCTTCGCCATCGACGTCATCTCGCCAACATCTCGACGACCCCCTGACGACCAGCACCTTCATGCCACCATCCCGATCCACCTCGCCATCCCTTAGCCACACAACCAGTACAACCTGCTGCACCCGAGTCCGTCGCAGCCGCGACCATCGCCACCAGTATCGTCGCCATGGCAATGCCACCGTACCACCAGCCAACTCCGGCCCGTCTCGACACCGCCTCTGACCATCGGACCCAACATCACCACCGTCGGTCCCCTCCAACAAAGAAAAAGGAATAAAGAAAAATCCTAACCTTATTGTGGATTCCGCCGGCCTCCGCGATCGGAGCGCCGCCCCGTTCCGGTGAGGGCATCTCCATCCAGCCCTCGGCCCCGAGCACGGCCACGTAGACCACTGCCTGTATTTCCTGCCGATCCGCTCCTCCACTGTGGCCTTCCCCGCGCCACCATGGCCGCGCGGAGCATACCCGGCCAGAAAACCCCCTTTCCGTCGCCTCAGATCTGCCCTCGGCGCCGACCAGTCCTCCGCGCTGTGCCCGGCGGCCTCTCCTCCGCGGGTGCCGCCCAACTCTAGTGATACCCCGTCACCTCCGGCCACCACCTCCTCCTCTCGTCCGCCGTCAGTCCCGACCACCTCCTCGCTCCCTGCGCACGGCAGCTTCCCCAAAATGGAGCACCGGATCCGCGCACCACCACCCGTTCCCCGGCGTCCGGCGACTCCTCCGTCCAGATCCTTTCGTCGTTCCGCCGGAACAGCAGGAGCGCCCGCCATGCCAACGATCCTCAGCGCTCCCTCCCATCCGAGCCGCGCCTCCGACCGGTAGCTACTCGTCGGTGAGCAAACCCTCCCGTAACCCTCTCCTTCCTCTCCCGCAGCGGTGGGCGCCACCACCGGCGCCGTCTCTCCTCTTTGCCTCCGCCGCTCACTCCTCCGCCTTGGCCGACGCCCCGCCACGCTCGCCGGAGTCTCCGCCGACCCTCTGGTAATTTCTCCTTTTTCTCCTCTTCAATCTCTCTCTCTCGCTCCTCCTGTGTACAATTGGGAATGGAAACAGTAAAGTCTTAAGAGTTATTATTATTATTACTATTATCATTACTATTATTATTATTATTATTATTATTATTATTATTCTTATCATTATCATCACTATTATCGTCAACATCATTATTTTTATTATTATCATTAGTAGTATTATAATTTGTATAATTTATTATCCTGGTTATATACATATAAATATTTTGCTAAATTCATGACCAATTAATTATAGCCATTAATATTATCAAATGTTTATTTAATATATTTCGTTTACAAAGTGTAGTATTTTCATCTAATTACAAAACTGATTTTTTTTAAATTTTCATCCACTTATCTAAAATAAATTTTTTAAGGAATAATTATCTACGAATATTTGATAAATAAAATAGTTTTTCCATTAGTATAAGTAAGTTATAAATATTTTCTAAGTAAACATATATCTAGTTTTAAATAGTATAAATATTTTCGAAAAATAAGTTATAAATATCTATCTATGCAAACCCTTCGATTTTGAATCCTTACCGTGACTAATCTCGTTCATATTTTCTTTCGAATCCAGACTTCTTCAATTTGGCTTGGCCATCCGACTAATCGAATGCTATCAGATAACACACCATGCCAGGCGACACACCAGGCAAGACACCTTGCCTTTACTGTGTAATTTCTTGCTCAATATCATGCATGCATTTTCTTTATGTTGTTCGTTCAAAATTATATATATATACAAATTATTATATTTTATTCAATTGGCTTAGAGCTAAGGACCACCGTAGGTTTAGTGCATCTCATAAACTGTCACGATGTGCCACGGATTGTGTGTGAGTTGTGAGCCACATATAGAGGCGGACTTGCATGCTGACTGATCATTGGTGCGTACAGGCCGTGTGTTAGGTTTTAACTGCTAATAGATTTGTGTAGAAGACTTGGCAGTTATTAAGGATTAAACAGTGTGGTGGAGTCGACACAAGTATAGTATCATTGGGGGAAGGGACAGTTATTAGCATAGGGGCTACATTTATTTTTTACACATATTTTGGGCCGAGGGTGACTCTTATGAGCACTACCTTCTGCCCAGGGCCGATAGCGTCTCGGATGAGCGCTACTTGATGGCCACTCTCTATTACTTGCTTGCGTGAATCCGTTACAGCCCCTGCGTAGAACGTTGTCCTCTAAAGTGCATTCTACATAGAATGGTTAGGAACCTTTACTCATGGATACTTTCTGTTGAGCTTTTATTATTCAGTTTATTGGCATGATATTACGTGTCTTGTTACGTCCCTCTGAGGACCTGGTGATTTCTCCAGGTGTGCGTCTCGTGGTTTCTTGCAGGTGCTTTAGCTAGGGTCATTCCTTCCTCCGTAATGATTGCTCTTGGACTCGTCACTTGCTCACACTTGCTAGATTTTTTCCTTGTATATTTTTCTATATTTAATTTGGTTGGTAGTGGACTTTGTCTCCGCCCAACTATTGTGTACATGATAAACTCAAAGTTGCTATATATCATTATTTATCTTTGTAGATGAGATTTAGTGTCTTGGCTTCTACATTTACAGCTTATGTATATGTACGAGTCGTATATTTACTCGTATGTATACAGCTGGCATGATACCTATCTAGTCTCAAGTATTTGGGACTGGGGCGTTACAAGTTCGGTCCGAACTCGGGCCGAACTCTGTTGGTGTTAGAGTTTGATTTTTGTGGAAATTTGTAAATCGTATTTTGAGTTTTTGGCTTTTTGAAAAGTTTAAATAGTTAGGTGCTTTTTGAAAAATGGGCTATTTTTAAAACATAGGATATTTTGAAAACATTTTAGGGTAGCCTATTTGCCAGTATGACTCAGTGTACATAGTTTCCTAGACTTAATAAATATTAAAATTACATTAAATATTGAAATACAGACTCGTACGGCAAAATAGCTTCAGTCTTGAACATAGTGGTAGAAGTTTTCGACAAATGTCCAAGTAGCCCTTATATTGAGATATAGTTTGATCAATTATTAAAATCAAGTTCGACCATGACCAATGGGCCAACATTTCTGCTACGTACACCTTAATCCAACCACAAATGTTACAGTTATAATTTTTAGGGTTTCTAGCTAACTTGCATCAACGAGGGGTTTACTAATCTGCCTCTTGAGGTACAACTTTCTAACTCTAGTCCTAAATCCCTGACTAACCGAGAAATTCATGGTCAATACTTAAACTCAACCAATCCCTTGAAGTCTATCACATACCCCTACAAGTCATAGGTCGAATCTCTTAGCAGCAAAACCAAGGATCTACCCTATCTAACCACAAGTAACTATACATTTCTTACAAGCATGCTTATCTTACTCCTATTTGCTAGGGGATAAATACTTATACCTAATACCTCCATCTAGTCTATTGATCAATTTTCTAGTCCCGATTTTCTAACCGATCGCTTCACGGTGGACTCAACCAATATGGAGATTGTTGACTAGTCCATCTCAGGCTTACCTACCCCTAGATCACATTTCTCTCTGACACCTAATCTTTCTATGATAGTTCATTATTGTCCAAGGATATTTTTTTCATATCCCGGATTTCTATATCCTCTACGTGTAAATTACTCAAGTTTTAGTTCAACATAACTCCAAAAGTTTATATCTAGTCATGATCATCACGCTTCATCAATTCGTTTCATCCTCTCGGAATCCTCAGAATCTATTTGTTATCGTCATGTAGGTTGGCATTCCTAAATCTAGAAACCAACTATATCTTCCCTCAACTTGTATTCTCACTTACCTCAACTTCTATGATCAGAGAATCTTCATATTCTTCAAGCTTGGTCTAGCTTAGACAATGGTAGCATGATTTAGTCTAATGACCATTATGCCTCTTATTAGGGTTAAGTCTGGTACCGTACTCTATTCCATATCCTATCTTGGTGGTGTGTCTATAGAGCCTATCTACCTTAGCTAATCACCCAGTCCCGCGAAGCATGGATTACTATATCCTTCAAGTAAAACTTTCTAGCTATTCTATAGGCTGAAGTCAAATCACTAATTCATGACTCGTAAAATTATCCTTTCATCAAGTCATATCATTGGTAATTCCATTATAGATATAGCACTATTCTGATCTTTGTCTAATTCCAAGTCAATCTATGCAATTTTCTAATCGTATCTGTAGTCATCTCAATAATTACTGGAATTTCTTCCAACATATCTATAAAGATGTAAACCTCTAATTTAATTCCATATGTTCTAGTCAAGGGGTCTCTCCTTCAATCAAGGAATTTTCCTATAGGAGCTAAATCTTCATAGAAATGCAATATATTTTCTATCGGTCCATCTAGTAGAGTCGTCTATCCAACCTCCATGTGCCTTAAATAATCATCTACAAAATATTATAATCTTCCCTAATCACAAGCTGTAATAAACATAATAAAAATAGTTAATAAATCACAAAAGTTTGCCCTTCTGAGATAGGGAATGATGAGAGTTCATAAATGGGAATTCAAGGAAGCTATGATTGAACACACTACAGAATTCAAAGGTGATAGTAGAAGTCAAGGGAATTTCCAATAGTGGCAGTGGATTGAGATCCTAATATTCTATCCTAGTGCAGGCTCATTCAGTACTGTAACGTAATCGTAACAATTTATTTTCGACCTGTATGGGCCACCACAAAAACTGTCACGCCCCAGTCCCAAAATATGTAGGTCCGAACCACGTGGCATGGGCCAGCTACGTATTCAACCAGACTCCAGTCCGACTATAATACGTATAAGCTGTTCGAAATAGTGTAGCTATCACTATATCAACTCTATATCTCAACCCAGATAACAGAAACATAAGAAGAAAAATATGAATACTAGTATGCAGCCCAATAATCATACTCGTCCGAGTAAACTCGAAAAGAATAATATGAGTCTATAAATACTACGTAAGTCGAACAGATATGTAATAGCAGAAGATAAAACTTCGAAAGAGTATATACCTGAAATAAAATGAACACCAGCAACAATCCAGCAATGAGCTCTACAAGCTTACTCAGCCAACCTGGAAGGAAACCAGGTCCTCAGCGGGACGTAGCAAGATACATAAAATACATGCCACTATGAAGTACAGTAAATAATATGTGAGAGTAGTAACATGTGATCCAGATGCTGGACACGTGAACAAGATAGTAAATAGGGGATCAAGTGGCAGTAATACTAGGCAACCATCTAGTCTGTATGATATACAATTGAGGACAACTTTCGATGCGAGGGCTTTCCAAATATAAAATTTGTAGCTCCGGTATAGAGACTCCCGGGATGCAGGGTTATAGCTCCGGTATAGAGAATCCAAATAAATATAGTCGTAGCTCCGGTATAGAGACACACGATAAATATGAGAGACACGTAACTCCAGTTACAAAATCTCTTGAATAATGATATATAATAATAAGTACATAGTGATATATGCAAAGTAGCCCTCTCACCTAGTAACTGTCCTCCTCACCCAATGCTACTGTCCGTGTCGTATCTGTTTGCCATGACAAAAAGTTGAATGAACTTTTGTATTCAAACGTGTAAAAAGTACAAAAAGGACTCCTGAACAGGAGATTTAAGTACAAAATTTCTGGAAAAGTGTGACGATGGAGATCGAGCTCTGCAGCGGCTCCTTTACTCCGTTAACGATCTGACGACGACTTAAACTTGATCAGACTTTCTGACGCTCGAGATTGGTGCTCGGGGTTGCTGATCAGGAAAATATTGACCTTTTTAATGAAGGAGAACTCCTTCTATTAATAGGCTTAGCACATATGCAATGTGCTTGAGGTTTGTTAGGCGCGCAGGAGCACTCCGTATTGAGATATAAGAGAATCTGCTGTCATTGCACGGTGAGGGCTACTACTGAGCTGACACGTGGCGGACGTTGAGATTCCCTTCTATCAAGATCTCGGGTGGTTATCAGTATAACAGAATAAACGACACATGGCGTGTCTCTACTGCTCGAGGCTTTTTGTTCAGATGAACCCAAACGGATTTGGCTCCTAACCAAGGAGTCGGATTTTGTCTCCATCTTTGGGGCAGCAGTTTAAACAAACCAATTTGATATTGCCCTTATCAATAGAACCAAATTCTATTCTTATCTTTGGAGCGACGATTTAATCAAATCGATTAGATCATATCAAAAAAATGTAAGTGCCAGACTAGCCACGTAGAACAGTGCCAACTCATAGGACTGCACTTTTTAGGTGACGAGGAGACTGTGTTTCGAAGACGACGGAGTCACTGTGCTTTTAGGGTGATGAAGAGACTGTTTCGAAGACGACGAAGTCACTTTGCTTTTGGGGCGACGAGGAGACTGTGTTTCGAAGACGACGGGATCACTGTGCTTTTGGGCGATGAGGAGACTGTGTTTCGAAGACGATGGAGTCACTGCACTTTTGGGCGATGAGAGATTGCGTTTCAAAGATGATTGAGTCACTGCAATTTTGGACGATGAGGAGACTTATGTTTCGAAGACGACTGAGTCAGTACAATTTTACGAAGCAATGAGGGACTTCTTAGAGCTTTGTGAAGTCACTGCACTTTTATGAAATGTCTAAGGACTTTCTGAGATCTCTTTGTGATTAATAACTTCCCTTGGTGTCTGCTGAGTTAGTGTATCTTTAATTACTGCCATCTTTTGGAGAATTGAAGAAGTTCGTGGCCTAGGATTCAGTCAAATGAAATTATTAAACAAGATTCATCATGCTGAGTCCTAGGTTCATTCTATTAATTTGGAGGTCTTTGACCGATGGCACGTGGAGTTTGGGGTTGGACCACACTCAGCCTATATAAAGGAAAGTTTTTCTGAGGAGCTATGTCCATTGTCTCTTAGCATTCCCACAGTCATGCTCGATCCCGACTTAGCTTTAAACGGCCGTTGGCCTTGCGCAAGTCGACTGTTGGTTGTAGATCTCTTTGTTGAAAGAAGCAGTGTCCTTGTAGAAGAACGACTATTGGGTTTTGAGATGCACTTGAGCGTTTGGCATAAGGAGTTCGAACCTGAACAACATCTTGGAGGTCTTCAAGGTCCAAGCTACTAGATTTGGATTTATTGCCAACCTGAAGAGCCACAGGTTGTGCTATGCCCCGTTCAATAGCCGCAATAGTGTTGCGAGCAGGAGTTGCATCCTTGCTCGGGCCAATAGCTGCTTCATTAGCCATATTGGAGTTTGTAAAACCCCTAAATTTTTACTAGGATTTTAAAATTTTATTTGGTATTGATTTTTGTTTTCGAATTTGAACGTCGCGCGCGAAATTTTATTTTTATATTTGCTCGCCGAGTGCGAATATGTGCGAAGTACATATTTTGAAAATGCTTTATTTATGGATTTTAGAAAACATACATTTCATTTCAATATTAGTATAGTAAATATTTTATTTTGAAATAGAAATTTTTGTTGCACTAGTGACAATTTTTCTTTAATTATACCGATTCAAAAAGAATATATACATAGATATTTTTACTAGTTGAATGCAAAGTACACGAAATTTGATTCGTGTAGACGATTTAAAATTTCAAAATTTATTTATATAGATATTTTGAAATTATATTTATCTTAATTTAAATAAAAGAAGAGGGTATGTTGTAATTATTTCCTATTTACATAATTATTATAATTTTCGAAATTATTTAATATTGATTAATTATTATTATAAAAAGATAATTTGAATTTAATTACGATAATTAAAATGGTGATTTTATTTATATATTTTAAATAGTTTAATTTAAATATGTAATATATTATTTGCTAGCGAGATATATGAAATTTATTCATGTATATACTTTTAAAATTTCCTTTTATTTATTTTTCTAAATTTATTAAAAAGTATCTTGAAGTCATTCCTATTAATGTTAATTATGATTTTCGAAATTAGTATTATTATTATTATAAAAATATTTTTGAAAACTTTATGTAATTAGATATGATATTTTAAATTAAGTTTTAAATTATTAAATTTATTTAACTTATAGATATGAATTATCTAGATATGGATTCGGATCGGACTGTATTTGATTATATTAGTTTTGTATTAAATTTAAATTAAATAAAGGCATTATCAAAAGGGGTTTTAAATTGTCCTAATCCTTATCAAACCAGGATACCTCCACCCTATATATATAAGAGAGCATTCAATTACTTTCTCCACAAAATTCTTCATCTATAACCTAAACTAGTGCATCGTGTCCGTGTCCGTGCCTTTCCCCATCCATTATACTTTTTTTTACAAATACAATGATTATTTCCGTGTCCACATTCCGGACAAAATCCACCCCATGTCGTGCCGGACACGTACAATCAAATTAACCACCTGTCGTCTTCCGATATCCAGCAGCACCACGCCCAGCCATCTCCTGGTAACTCCGACATCCCGTTCTCCTCAACCACGCCACCGCAACCAACCAACTCATCCCCGCGCTCCTCTCTGCCATCTCCTTCGCCACCATCTCCGACGAACCTGGCCACCAAGGGAAACCTGTGTCCAGCCAACCTTTTCCTGCAGCAACCCCCGGCTTTCCACCACGGGCGACAATGACCACCCGCACCCCCTGTCACCCGACAGACCCGGCCACTTCCCGGCCAAATTCCCCAATACCCAGCGAGCACCACCACCATCAACCAAACATCAACGCCACCACCACCCAAGTTTAATCGAACAAACAAAAACCAAACCAACCTTACCTCCGTCGTGCCACATCAGAGTGCCTCCTCCACGAACTTCAACCCCGTACCGCCGTGTCTTCCGTGCGACCTCCGGTCTGGCGCCGCTCCTCCGCAAGCGGCCGCGCGGATAGGTCGCCGTCCAGACCGCTCAGCCTTTGGACTCCATCGCTTGATTTGATCCGTAGCAGCCCCCTCCCGACGACCGGAGCCTCCTCGCCCCAGCGGCCAAGCTCCACCATGGTCTGGCCCCATCCTGACCAATCGTCCTAGAACCCCACCGTCATCGCCATCCCAGCCACCGTCCTCTCCAATATCATCACCGCGACCACCATCACTTCCTCCTGTCCCGCCATCATCGGCACAACCCCCGTCCGCACCTCTCCGAAACAGAACCGACGCCTCTCCGTGCCCGACCGTCGGTCGTCGAGACCGTACGGGGAAGCCACCTCCTCCGCGTGCATGCGCCATCCTCCGCGCCGGCACCACGGCAGCCCAATACGCCCCCGGTGAGTCGCCGGGTCCAGCTCTCTCACCCACGATGGAACCCCAACTCCGGCGAGTGCTTCCACCATATCCACCCTCCTGTCTGACCCACCGTGGTGTGCGTCGGCCATCTCGCCGTGCCTCCATAAAACCCTAGCCCGACCGGGTCCTCCCTCGCAGCGCCGGAGCACCGCCGCCTCCGCCGCATCATCCTATCCGCCTCCGTGCTGTACGCGCCCGGCCCGGCCATCAGTCTCCGCCGCCGCCGCGTGATGGCGAGCCACCGTCGTCGCATGTGCGCCATCTCTGCCCACGACCCAGCACGTCGCGCCGCGCTCACCACCCGCCAAAACCCTCCGCCGCCGAGCTGGCTCACCACCCCTCTTTCCCGCCGACCGCTCTGTTCTTTCCCCTTTCCTTCTCTCTCTCTCTCGCAGTAGCTCTTTTTAAAGGATTATATTATTATTATTATCTTTATTATTATTATTATTATTTTTATTCTGTGTTGTTTTATTATTATAATTATTATTTTTATTATTACTATTATTATTATTATCATCATTTTAAATTTATTGTTACTAGTTTTATTATTACTATTATAAACAGTATGCAAATTTTATATATTTTGGATATTAAATTATTTGTAGGTATAAATTATTAGAAGTCTTATTTTATCATCATGTTTTCTTTTATGATTACTATCATTTTTATTATTACTAATAACTGATTACTAAGATATTTGCCATGATAATTATATAAATATTTTCTAAAAAAGTATATCATGAGTTTTGCCTACATCCGTGTCAAATAAGTTCAGCCTAATAATATTATTATTTTTATGATATTTGATCTAAATATTACCGTAATATTTTATCTAAATTTTAGTTGCCTAAAATAAAGTTCTTAATATTTTCCAAACATTTTATTTATATTTTTTTACTGATAAAATATGGTTTCCTACATAGAAATTATATTTTTACAAACTTGGAGTTTTAGCCAAAAACAAAATTTCTTGATTGTAAGTATTTTTCTATAATTATTTAAACTCATAAAGATAGATTTTCAAGGATTATAAATAGTTTTCAAAAATCATATATATATTTTTATCTAAATTTCCTTCGACTATCCTCCCGTCCATAACTTAATCCCATTATACCTATTCCCTCACAAATTTAAGACTACCTTATGTCTACCCTTAATTTGACCATTCTTGACCCGATGGAACAGTCCATGCCATCATCCGAGGCCGTCATGCATAGTTGTAACATCGCAATCATACTCCATGCCACCTGATCATAGCACCATACCAGGCAACTCATCGGGCGACCCACCAGGCAAGTATACCTTGCTAATTTACTGTCATATTATTTATTTTCAGCATTATTTATTTTGTTTCATATTTGTTAGTTTCCTTTGTTATAAACTGCGCGTCCAAGCCACACTTGGGTACAAGCGACTTTATTACTCGTTTTACTTTTATTTTATGCATGACTTAGTTTCAGCAGACTACCTTCTTGTTGGAGGATATCCTTATATCTCCTTGGGCCATGACACTCACACTACACGGTTTGAGACATTTTGCTAGGGGCACGACTTATGGATTGGCCATCTCTAAAGTCGTGTGACGGTAGTTGTTCGTAACTGCTATGACTAGGGTTTTAAAGACTCAACAGTTACAAAACTGGACGAGCCATGGACATGACCTGAACAGTACGAAAAATATTAGGGGAGGACAGTCGCTACTGCGTATGGGAATCTAAATAGGTAAACCACAGTCTCCGGATGGAACTGTGGCGATTTATATTTGCAGATGCCCTCTGACGTTTTGGACGTTACGAACGGATACGTATGACTGGATGCTAGTTACGTACTTATAGCCTAAGTCTCACCCATGCGCAAGAAAGTTGTCCTCTAAATTGCACAATAGATGGTTAGCATTCCCTTTTGCTTATTGGTGTCTAGAAGAGTCTTGCATATTATTATTATTTTGACAGTTCATATTAGCTTGTTCTTCCTGTATCTTGCTACGTCCCTCTGAGGACCTGGTTATTTCCCAGGTGTGTGTGTAAAACCCCTAAATTTCTAATATTTTTTTTATTTGGTACTGATTTTTTTTATTTTTATTTATACGTCGCGTAGTTGCATTGTACATCGTGCGCAAAATTTTATTTTTCGAAATTGCTCGACGAGTGCGAATATGTGCGAGCGTATATATTTTTAGAAAAATATTTTTCTATTTTATAGTTTCAAATTAATATATGTAATAATTATTTTAGCTATCATACCAACATTTCCAAGTCCGCTATTTTATTTATAAAAAGTCATTTGTAAAAACAGTTATTAATAAAAAATAATATTCTTCGTGCATACATATATATTTCATAAATATTTTATTAAATTTATTTTTAAATAATAATGTATTTTCAAAATTATTATTATAGTATTTTTAGAAAATATATTTTGAAATTATTGTGGCGATTTAAATCTTGATTTGATTTATGGATATATTTAAATAGTTAAATTAATATCTATAATTGAAATATGATTTATCTTATTTGATTTTAAACTAAAAGATGGAACTTAATTAGATTTAAATTGGATTTTGATTTGGATTTGGGTTTGATTGATTTTAAATTTATTAGTAGCGAATTATCTAATTGGGTTTAAATCCTAATCCTTATCCAAGTGGAAATTCCCACCTCCTATATAAGGAGAGGTACTCCTCCACATAAATATTCCATAAATTACTCCATCCTCCACAAACAAACGTGAGTACATCGTGTCTGTGTCCACCTTCCCATCCACTATTCTCTTCTTTTACATATACATTATTTTCGTCCCATGTCCGACAACTCCGAACAACCTCCCCCGTCGTATCAGACACACCCGACACGACACCACCCTAACCCGTAAATACATATCCAAAATCCTAAAATCTACGACCTCTCCTCACGACCCAAGACCTCCACCATTCCCGTCGATACGGCCGACCACCCCATCACCCTGGCCGTGCCCGGCTCCAGCAAACCCAAACCCGACAGCTTCCAATCACCACCACCGGGACTGCCCGACTCTCCGGCCATGTCCTGCCAACCACCACCCACTGCCCCGTCAACCCAACCACACACGCCCTGACCTCCATACACCCACAGCAGCACCACCACTACGCCTTGGCCTCAACTGCAACCACCACCCCTTGCCGTGGTCCTCCACCGACCATCGCCACCATCGCGTGGGCAAAACTAACCACTGCCTCCGGAGTGGTCCCTCCGACCCTCGACTTCCCATCTCCGACCAGTCTCCCTCCTTTGCCGACATACCACCAACTAAGACCTCCACCGCCACCAAGACCCAGCCAACATAACCACACCATCATCCCTATAACCTCCACATCCATACCACCATCAGCGTCCCAATATTACCGCCGACCACCGTGACCGACGCCACCAACCGCCACAACCCCATAACCATCATCACCATCACTACCGCCCAAAAAAAAGGAAAACTCAAACCTCACCTGACCGCCGGCAGCCAAGCCCATCCGCCGCCTCCCTCTGGTAACACGACCACCGACGACTCCCTTGCGCACCGCTCTGCCCTAGCGTCCTCATCCGGCGACCCGTCGCCGCACCAGTCCCGCGTGACCGCCACCAAGTGCCGCCGTGCTTTGCCGCGCCGTCCGCCGACGAAACCCTCACCTTCCGAGGAAACCCTCCGTTCTGCTGCCGCCGTGCCCGAGCCCCATCTCCTCCCGCAGTGTTGCCTCCGGTTTGCCGCTCGCCGCCCGACCCCTCTCCGCCGCTTCTCCCTTTCCTCCTTAATCCGCCCCGCCAGGTCCATCCACCACCGCCCGGCGCCGGCGACTCCACTCCAGCCCCCCGCTCGTCTCCGATCTCCCGCTCCTCTCTCTCTCTCGTCCGTCTCCTCCATTCTTCGGCTTTCTTTCCTTTTTAAAAACTAAATAGAAGGGGTGAGAACAGAATAATACTGTTGTTATTTTTTATTTATTATATTTTTTTATTATTTATTGTTTTCGTATTCCTTATAACTTTTGTTATACTATATACATTATTTTGTTTAGTAGATGCTGTTTTGTTTTGTTTTGTTTTGGTTTTGTTTCGTTTTATTTTCATTAAAATTTTTATTTTCATTATTATTATTTATTTATTTATTAACAATGGAATAGTATGTTTCAGGATATGTTTATTTAGTCATTAGTTTATTAATACCATAGGTGTTATCTTTACAAATTAACTAAATTTATGTATATATTTTGTATTGCTAAAAATAGTGTATAATTATTGTCATCATGTTTATTCTATCTTTATTATGGTTATTTTCTACTATAATAATTGTTATTAAAATATTTTAGGTAAATTATATATTTTCTAAAAGGTTATATCATGAGGCTTGGTCTACACCTATATTGTAAAATATAATAAATTTCTAGATTATTCAGTATTTAGTTAAAAGTATTTTTGACCTAAAAGGGTAGTTTCCAAATTTGTGAAATAATTTACTAGTCTTTTCAAATATTTATTATTACTATTAATTTTTACTAATAAGATATAGTATTTTTACCTAAAATCCTATTTGGACAAACTGGAGTTTTGCCTAAAAACGGTTTTATTACTATTATTTTTTTCAAGCATTTATTTAAAAACTATTTTTAAGCCAATAAGAAATATTTTCAAGCATTATAATTTTCTTTTATATATTATTTATCCAATTTTCCTTGATTATCCTCTTGTCCATAATTAATCCCATTACTCCTATTCCCTCGCCAATTCAAGATACCTTATGTCCACCTTAACTAATTTGACCCTTCTGGACCCAATGGAACTGTCCGTGCCACCATCCGAGGTCACCTTGTATAGTTGTTATACCAAAGTCGCAGTTCGTGCCACCTCGATCATCGCGGCACACCGGGCGTCCTACCAGGCAAGATACCTTGCCACCTTACTTTGTGATTACTTTACTTTATTTTTCAGTTATTTATTTTCAGTTTCATATATATTGTTCTATTTTTTATATCACTGTACGTCCGAGTCACACTTGGGTACAAGCGACTATATCGGTCGTCATAATGGCTTTTAAATTATTTTGCATTAACTTAGCTTAGTGACCACCCATTGGGTAATGAGGTATTGGTATATCTCATACGGCCTTGACACATACTTTACCACGTATTGTGAGTCACATATAGGATACGTACTCGCGTAGTCGGCCAACCACCGATACGTATGAGGCGTACGACGGTTAGGAGTAACTGCCAATAGAATTGCATGCTAGTGGACTTGGCAGTTACTAGAGGTTCATATGAGTCATGGATGTGACTACAGTAGGCATTAGGAGGGAAAAACTGTTCCTTGATGTATGGGCCACATTTACATACTGCTATTGTACCTGAAGCTCCGTTGGAGACACAGGTTCACCCTATTGTACTGATTCCCTCTGACGTTCAGGGAATGTTATGGACGTTTTCTTACTGATTTCCTCTGACGTTCGCCGAACATTATGGACGGATTGTACTGATTTCCGATGAGAGGGACGATGCCACTGCTATACAGCCCGAGTGCCCATATGTGAAGGATTATTCTTTATTGCATATTCACTATAGTACGGTTAGGTACCCTATTGCATACATCCCTTATTTTCTATTATATATTACAGTTTATATGGCATGGTGTTTTCTTGTATCTTGTTACGTCCCTCTGAGGACCTGGTTATCTCTCCAGGTGTGTGCTCTTGTCTTTCGCAGGTGTTCTAGCTCTAGTCGTGGTCATCGCTATTTCTTCGAAGATGATTACCCTTTGATCGTCTTCGCTTCGCTCGCCAAAATCATTCTTTTGTATATCTTGTATTTCTTTTCATAGTTGGTAGTGGATTTGTCGCCGCCCAACTACATGTACCAAAGATAATTCATTATCATTATATGATATCTTTTATTCATTTATTTTTGTGTGGATGAGATTAGTTATGTGCATTTTACAGCTTACGTATATTTATTATACTGCTGGAATGTCTACGTTCCTAGTCCTACGTATTTTGGGACTAGGGCGTTACATATTTTTGTGGTGGCCCATGCAGGTCAAGATAAATTGTTTGGTTACTTTACCGTACCAAGCAAGCCTGCGTATAGGATTAGAAGTCTAGGATCTCATCCACACACTTGACCTCTTTCCTCGATCCCTATTCAAATTACCGTTCGACTCATCATTTGCATCTTGCTTGATTCCTCCTATCATTATTCTTATCTTCCCTTCGTGCTTGCTAGAGATTGACCCTACTAGTTAGATGTCCCAAACACCCTTAGCTTAATTCTTTAAGTTGGGTAGAATACCCCACGTCCTGACACACCCTTGACTATTAAGGGAATACAAATAGTATTATTTAGACCATAGAGACTAGGGGAATTTAACCCATTTGGTCAACCAAGCCTTGGTCAATAAAACCGTAGAATGATGGTATAGGAACAAATAAGACTTAGATCCTTATGACCAGGGGTGAGCATTATTCGGTTTTGGACCGAAAACTGAACCGAATCGAACCGAATAAGAGGTTCGGTTCGGTTTTAAAAAATTCGGTTCGGTTTTGGTTTTGAAAATACTAAATTTTCTTATTCGGTTTCGGTTTTGGGTTTCGGTTTCGGTCCAAAACCGAAAACCGAATAAGAAAATTTAATTAATTTATATATAATATATATATATATATATATATATATATATATATATATATATATATATATATATATATATATATATATAAATATATATATATATATATATATATATATATATATATATATATGCGTGTGTGTGTGTGTGTGTACTATATATATAAGTATTAATATATATAGGTACATACTAAATATATATAGGTATATACTAAATATGTCTATGTATATTTAGTTACTATATATATTAACAAAAAAAGCTCAAAAAATAAAAAATATGAATAAACCGAATAAACCGAAAACCGAACCGATTTAATTCGGTTCGGTTTGATTCGGTTTTGGGCCAATTCGTTTTGGTTTCGATTAAACTTGAAAATTCTCATCCACGACTGCCTTGAAAATTCTTTTTAGAAATTATTCGGTCGCCTTTGAACTCTTTATCGCTTTCGTCTTCCTCCTATTGTAGAAGGACGAAATCCCTCATGCCGAGTATCCCGTTTAGTTGCCCGAACACTTATGACCACTGTAATCAACCATTACCAACCCGTGGCTATATCATCATTTGAATAATCCCAACCATTCTCCTATTTTCATGCCTTCGACCTAAACGTCCACTACTACCTCTCCTAAAGACTCTAGAAATTAATTCCCTTTGATCTACTCAATTCGTGTTATCACGATTTTATTGCCTTAACTAGCAACCCTCCATATCCATCATAATTTTCGAATTTATTAAATTCATGACCTACTAAATGCTAGTTTATGTTAAGGCGTTGTTTCTTTGTCTCGCCCGAAGACTTGTCATATTTTCATTACCGATATACCCCTTGTACCTTCTCACCCCCTACTTATTGTTAATTTCGAGGACGAAATTCTTTTAAGTTGGGTAGGATGTAAAACCCCTAAATTTTTACTATTTTTTTATTTGGTACTGATTTTTTTATTTTTATTTATATGTCGCGTAGTTGCATTGTACGTCGTGCGCGAAATTTTATTTTTCGAAATTGCTCGACGAGTGCGAATATCTACGAGCGTACATATTTTTAGAAAAATATTTTTCTATTTTATAGTTTCAAATTAATATATGTAATAATTATTTTAGCTATCATACCAACATTTCCAAGTCCGCTATTTTATTTATTTTATTTATAAAATGTCTTTCGTAAAAACAGTTATTAATAATAAATAATATTCTTCGTGCATACATATATATTTCATAAATATTTTATTAAATTTATTTTTAAATAATAATGTATTTTTGAAATTATTATTATAGTATTTTTGGAAAACATATTTTGAAATTATTGTGGCGATTTAAATCTTGATTGGATTTATGGATATATTTAAATAGTTAAATTAATATCTATAATTGAAATATGATTTATCTTATTAAACTAAAAGATGGAATTTAATTCGATTTAAATTGGATTTTGATTTGTATTTGGATTTGATTGATTTTAAATTTATTAGTAGCGAATTATCTAATTGGGTTTAAATCGTAATCCTTATCCAAGTGGGAATTCCCACCTCCTATATAAGGAGAGGTACTCCTCCACATAAATATTCCATAAATTACTTCATCCTCCACAAACAAACGTGAGTACATCGTGTCTGTGTCCACCTTCCCATCCACTATTCTCTTCTTTTACATATACATTATTTTCGTCCCATGTCCGACAACTCTGAACATCCTTCCCCGTCGTGTCAGACACACCCGACACGACACCACCCTAACCCGCAAATACATATCCAAAATCCTAAGACCTACGACCTCTCCTCACGACCCAAGACCTCCACCATTCCCATCGATACGGCCGACCACCCCGTCACCCTGGCCGTGCCCGGCTCCAGCAAACCCAAACCCGACAGCTTCCAATCACCACCACCCGGACTGCCCGACACTCCGGCCACGTCCTGCCAACCACCACCCACTGCCCCGTCAACCCGACCACACACGCCCTGACCTCCACACACCCACAGTAGCACCACCACCACGCCCTGGCCCCAACTGCAACCACCACCCCTTGTCGTGGTCCTCCACCGACCATCGCCACCATCGCGTAGGCAAAACCAACCACTGCCTCCGGAGTGGTCCCTCTGACCCCGACTTCCCATCTCCGACCAGTCTCCCTCCTTTGCCGATACACCACCAACCAAGACCTCCACCGCCACCAAGACCCAGCCAACAGAACCACACCATCATCCCTCTAACCTCCATATCCACACCACCATCAGCGTTCCAACATCGCCGCCGGACACTGTGACCGATGCCACCAACCGCCACAACCCAATAACCATCATCACCATCACCACCGCCCAAAAAAAGGAAAAACTCAAACCTCACCTGACCGCCGGCCGCCAAGCCCATCCGCCGCCTCCCTCTGGTACCGCGACCGCCGATGACTCCCTTGCGCACCGCTCCGCCCTAGCGTCCTCATCCGACGACCCGTCGCCGCCCCAGTCCCGCGTGACCGCCACCAAGTGCCGTCGCACTTTACCGCACCGTCCGCCGACGAAACCCTCACCTTCCGAGGAAACCCTCCGTTCTGCCGCCGTCGTGCCCGAGCCCCATCGCCTCCCGCCGCGTCGCCTTCGGTTTGTCGCTCACCTCCCGACCCCTCTCCGCCGCTTCTCTCTTTCCTCCTTAATCCGCCCCGCCAGGTCCATCCACCACCGCCCGGCGCCGGCGACTCCACTCCGGTCCCCCGCTCGTCTCCGATCTCTCGCTCCTCTCTCCCTCTCGTCTGTCTCCTCCATTCTTCGGCTGACTTCTTTCCTTTTTAAAAACTAAATGGAAGGGGTGAGAACATAATAGTACTGCTGTTGTTTTTTTTATTTATTATATTTTTTTATTTATTGTTTTCATATTCCTTATAACTTTTGTTATACTATATACATTATTTTGTTTAGTAGATGCTGTTTTGTTTTGTTTTAGTTTTGTTCCATTTTATTTTCATTAAAAAATTTATTTTCATTATTATTATTTTATGTTGTTGTTTATTTATTTATTAACAATGGAATAGTATGTTTCAGGATATGTTTATTTAATCATTAGTTTATTAATACCATAGGTGTTATCTTTACAAATTAACTAAATTTATGTATATATTTTGTATTGCTAAAAATAGTGTATAATTATTGTCATCATGTTTATTCTATCTTTATTATGGTTATTTTCTACTATAATAATTGTTATTAAAATATTTGTAGGTAAATTATATATTTTCTAAAAGGTTATATCATGAGGCTTGGCCTACACCTATATTGTAAAATATAATAAATTTCTAGATTATTCAGTATTTAGTTAAAAGTAATTTTGACCCAAAAGGGTAGTTTCCAAATTTATGAAATAATTTACTAGTCTTTTCAAATATTTATTATTACTATTAATTTTTACTAATAAGATATAGTATTTTTACCTAGAAATCCTATTTGGACAAACTGGAGTTTTGCCTAAAAACGGTTTTATTATTATTATTATTATTATTATTATTATTATTATTATTATTATTATTTTCAAGCATTTATTTAAAAACTTTTTTTAAGCCAATAAGAAATATTTTCAAGCATTATAAATTTCTTTTATATATTATTTATCCAATTTTTCTTGATTATCCGCTTGTCCATAATTAATCCCATTACTCTTATTCCCTCGCCAATTCAAGATACCTTATGTTCACCTTAACTAATTTGACCCTTCTAGACCCAATGGAACTATCTATGCCACCACCCGAGGTCACCTTACATAGTTGTTATACCGAAGTCGCAGTTCGTGCTACCTCGATCATCGCGGCACATCGGGCATCCTACCAGGCAAGATACCTTGCCACCTTACTCTGTGATTACTTTACTTTATTTTTCAGTTATTTATTTTAAGTTTCATATATATTGTTCTATGTTTTATATCACTGTGCATTCGAGTCACACTTGGGTGCAAGCGACTATATCGGTCGTTCTAATTGCTTTTAAATTATTTTGCATTAACTTAGCTTAGTGACCACCCATTGGGTAATGAGATATTGGTATATCTCATACGGTCTTGACACATACTTTACCACGTATTGTGAGTCACATATAGGACACGTACTCGCGTAGTCGGCCGGCCACCGATACGTATGAGGCGTACGACGGTTAGGAGTAACTGCCAATAGAATTGCATGCTAATGGACTTGGCAGTTACTAGAGGTTCATATGAGTCATGGATGTGACTCCAGTAGGCATTGGGAGGGAAGAACTGTTCCTTGATGTATGGGCCATATTTACATACTGCTATTATACCTGAAGCTCCGTTGGAGACGCAGGTTCACCCTATTGTACTGATTCCCTCTGACGTTCAGAAAACGTTATAGATGTTTTCTTACTGATTCCCTCTGACGTTCGCCAAACGTTATGGACGGATTCTACTGATTCCCAGTGAGAGGGACGATGCCACTGCTATACAGCCCGAGTGCCCATATGTGAAGGATTGTTCTTTATTGCATATTCACTATAGTACGGTTAGGTACCCTATTGCATACATCCCTTATTTTATATTATATATCACAGTTTACATGACATGGTATTTTTTGTATCTTGTTACGTCCTTCTGAGGACCTGGTTATCTCTCCAGGTGTGTGCTCTTGTCTTTCGCAGGTGTTCTAGCTCTAGTCGTGGTCATCGATATTTCTTCGAGGATGATTGCCCTTTGATCGTCTTCGCTTCGCTCGCTAAAATCATTCTTTTATATATTTTGTATTTCTTTTCATAGTTGGTAGTAGATTTGTCTCCGCCCAACTACATGTACCAAAGATAATTCATTATCATTATATGATTTCCTTTATTCATTTATTTTTGTGTGGATGAGATTAGTTATGGTTCTACTGCATTTTACAGCTTACGTATATTTATTATACGGCTGGCATGTCTACGTTCCTAGTCCTACGTATTTTGGGACTGGGGCGTTACAGTGTGTTCATGTCTTCCGCAGGTATCCTAGCCGGGATCGTGGTCTTCTCGATTTATTCGAAGATGACGTGACTTGGTTCCTCCTTGCTACTTCCACTTAGTCCTTTTATATATCATGTACTTCTTCTTTTTTATTTTGGTTGGTAGTGGATGTGTCTCCACCCAACATACTGTACCAAGATAATTTATTATATGATATCTTTTATTTCCTTATTTTGTGGATGAGATTAGTTAGTTGTGGTTTACTATATTTTACAGCTTATGTATACATACAAGGCCCCTGTACTTCATATGTATACAGTTGACATGTCTACGTACTTAGTCCTACGTATTTTGGGACTGGAGCGTTACATATTTTTTGTGGTAGACTATGCATGTCAAGATAAATTATTTGGTTACCTTACCGTACCAAGCAAGCCTGCGTATAGGATTAGAGTCTAGGATCTCATCCACATACTTGACCTCCCTCTCGCTTGACTCCTCGAGTTGCATCTTGCTTGATCCCTTCTAACGTGATTCGTGCCCTTCTTTCGTGCTTGATAGAGATTAATAAGGTAACCCATACTAGGTGGACATGACCCATTGTTCCATCACCCTACTAGTTTAACTCTTGTAAGTTGGGTAGAATGCCTTATGACCTAGCAATCCCTTTGTCCTTGTGACCTATATTAGCAAGTTCACTTAGGTTCTAGAATTTAGAGGACCCTAACCCATCTAGCCAACCAAAGACTTGGACAAAAAGACTATAGGACGACTGTATAGATACCAACATAGGATATAACTTAGAGTCTTAAGGAGTTTGAACTAATTCTACTCTATTTCAATCTTAATCTCACGTGCCTATATTTTTACTATCTAGACTAATGATGCTAATGTAGCCTAGTTTTTGCAAGCTTAATTCTTTATCAAACTTGTTTATGACATATGCTATTGAGCGCTCACTAGCATATTGTCTAATCAGAACCGGTGCATGGTAGTCTGATCAACCGAGTGCACTTTGGTTCGATTTTCGTATATCGTTCTACGTGGATTGAGACATAGTTAAACTTGGCCTCTAGAGTCTCATCTACGACTGCCTTGGCAATTCTTTTTTGAATTATTCTTGTCCCCTTTGAACCACGTATTTGTATTCGATAAACATCTTCTTCGAACCCTATATTGCTTTTGCCCTTCACCTATTTTAGAAGGACGAAGGTGCCTGTACTTAAATTTTCCTCTAACTATCCTATCTCTTATGACCATTAAACACAATATGACTGTATCTTCGTCTTAACTACTCGTCCCTTCCTCGACCTTCTATCGTGACCTTCTAATCACTCAAATTTAGGAGTGATTCTAATTGTTTCTGCCCTCAACCTACTCTCAAGATACCATATCTTCAAGATCTCTAATCTATTTTTCTCTTCATACAACACTATTCCTTACCGTATGTTATCTTGGTTAAACTTACCATTAATCATTTTCTTCTTGCATAAATTAGCCATATCCATGATTATTTTTGCCGTTATTGAAATCACGACTTACTAAATACAAGTTTGTGTTAAACATCGTCCATGATTTGATCGTATCGATATACCCTTGTACCTTCTCAACCCCCTAATCATTCTTAATTTCGAGGACAAAATTCTTGTAAGTTGGGTAGGATGTAAAACTCCTAAATTTTTACTAGGCTTTTAAAATTTTATTTGGTATTGATTTTTGTTTTCGAATTTGAACGTCGCGCGCAAAATTTCATTTTTATATTTGCTCGCCGAGTGCGAATATGTGCGAAGTACATATTTTAAAAATACTTTATTTATGGATTTTTAAAAACATACAGTTCATTTCAATATTAGTATAGTAAATATTTTATTTTGAAATAGAAATTTTTGTCGCACTAGTGACAATTTTTATTTAATTATACTGATTCAAAAATAATATATACATAGATATTTTTACTAGTTGAATGCTAAGTACACGAAATTTGATTCGTGTAGACGATTTAAAATTTCAAAATTTATTTATATAGATACTTTGAAATTATATTTATCTTAATTTAAATATAAGAAGAGGGTATGTTGTAATTATTTCCTATTTACATAATTATTATAATTTTCGAAATTATTTAATATTGATTAATTATTATTATAAAAAGATAATTTGAATTTAATTGTGATAATTAAAATGGTGATTTTATTTATATATTTTAAATAGTTTCATTTAAATATGTAATATATTATTTGCTAGCGAGATACATGAAATTTATTCATGTATATACTTTTAAAATTTCCTTTTATTTATTTTTCTAAATTCATTAAAAAGTATCTTGAAGTCATTCCTATTAATATTAATTACGATTTTTAAAATTATGATTATTATTATCATAAAAATATTTTTGAAAACTCTATGTAAATATGATAATTTAAATTAAGTTTTAAGTTATTAAATTTATTTAACTTATAGATATGAATTATCTAGATATGGATTCGGATCGGACTGTATTTGATTATATTAGTTTTGTATTAAATTTAAATTAAATAAAAGGATTATCAAAAGGGGTTTTAAATTGTCCTAATCCTTATCAAACCAGGATACCTCCACCCTATATATATAGGGGAACATTCAATTACTTTCTCCATAAAATTATCCATCTACAACCTAAACTAGTGCATCGTGTCTGTGTTCGTGCCTTTCCCCATCCACTATACTTTTTTTTTTTACAAATACAATGATTTTCTGCGTCCACATTTCGGACAGAATCCACCCCGTGTCGTGCCAGACACGTACAATCAAATTAACCACCTGTCGTCTTCCGATATCCAGTAGCACCACACCCAGCCATCTCCTGGTAACTCCGACATCCCGTTCTCCTCAACCACGCTACCGCAACCAACCAACTCATCCCCGCGCTCCTCTCTGCCATCTCCTTCGCCACCATCTTCGGCGAACCTGGCCACCAATGGCAACCTGTGTCCAGCCAACCTTCTCCGGCAGCAACCCCCGACTTTCCACCACGGGCCACAATGACCACCCGCACCCCCTGTCACCCGACAGACCCGGCCACTTCCCGGCCAAATTCCCCAATACCCACCGAGCACCACCACCATCAACCAAACATCAACGCCACCACCACCCAAGTTTAGTCGAACAAACAAAAACCAAACCAACCTTACCTCCGTCGTGCCACATCAGAGTGCCTCAACCACGAACTTCGACCCGTACCACCGTGTCTTCCGTGCGACCTCCGGTCTGGCGCCGCTCCTCCGTAAGCCGCCGCGCGGATAGGTCGCCGTCCAGACCGCTCAGCCCTTGGCCTCCACCACTTGATCTGATCCGGAGCAGCCCCCTCCCGACGATCGGAGCCTCCTCGCCCCAGCGGCCGAGCTCCGCCATGCACTGGCCCCATCCTGACCATTCCTCATAGAACCCCACCGTCATCGCCATCCCAGCCACCATTCTCTCCAACATCATCACCGCGACCACCATCACTTCCTCCTGTCCCACCATCATCGGCACAGCCCCCATCCGTACCTCTCCGAAATAGAACCGCCGCCTCCCTGTACCCGACCGCCGGTCGCCGAGACCGCACGGGGAAGCCACCTCCTCCGTGCGCATGCGCCATCCTCCGTGCCGGTGCCACGGCAGTCCAACGCGCCCTCGGTGAGTCGCCGGGTCCAGCTCTCTCACCCACGATGGAACCCCAACTCCGGCGAGTGCGTCCACCATATCCACCCTCCTGCCTGACCCACCGCGGTATGCGTCGGCCATCTCGCCGTGCCTCCGCAAAACCCTAGCCCGATCGGGTCCTCCTCCGCAGCGTCGGAGCACCGCCGCCTCCGCCGCCTTATCCTATCCGCCTCCGTGCTGTACGCGCCCGTCCCGGCCATCAGTCTCTGCCGCCGTCGCTTGATGGCGAGCCGCCGTCGTCGCGTGCGCGCCATCTCCGCCCACGACCCAGCGCGTCGCGCCGCGTTCACCACCCGCCAAAACCCTCCGCTGTCGAGCTGGCTCGCCACCCCTCTCTTCCGTCGACCGCTCTGTTCTTTCCCCTTTCCTTCTCTCTCTCTCACTGTCGAATTGGGAAGAGAGCAGTAGCTCTTTTAAAGGATTATATTATTATTATTATTATCTTTATTATTATTATTATTTTTTTTATTCTGTGTTGTTTTATTATTATAATTATTATTTTTATCATTACTATTATTATTACTATCATCATTTTAAATTTATTGTTACTAGTTTTATTATTACTATTATAAATAGTATGCAAATTTCATATATTTTGGATATTAAATTATTTGTAGGTATAAATTATTAGAAGTCTTATTTTATTATCAGGTTTTCTTCTATGATTACTATCATTTTTATTATTACTAATAACTGATTACTAAGATATTTGCCATGATAATTATATAAATATTTTCTAAAAAAGTATATCATGAGTTTTGCCTACATTCGTGTCAAATTAAGTTCAGCCTAATAATATTATTATTTTTATGATATTTGATCTAAATATTACCGTAATATTTTATCTAAATTTTAGTTGCCTAAAATAAAGTTCTTAATATTTTCCAAACATTTTATTTATATATTTTTTTTACTGATAAAATATGGTTTCCTACATAGAAATTATATTTTTACAAACTTGGAGTTTTTAGCCAAAAACAAAATTTCTTGATTGTAAGTATTTTTTCTATAATTATTTAAACTCATAAAAATAGATTTTCAAGGATTATAAATAGTTTTCAAAAATCATATATATATTTTTATCTAAATTTCCTTCGACTATCCTCTCATCCGTAACTTAATCCCATTATACCTATTCCCTCACAAATTCGAGACTACCTTATGTCGACCCTTAATTTGACCATTCTTGACCCGATGGAATAGTCCATGCCATCATCCGAGGCCGTCATGCATAGTTGTAACATCGCAGTCATACTCCATGCTACCTGATTATAGCACCATACCAGGCAACTCACCGGGCGACCCACCAGACAAGTATGCCTTGCTAATTTACTGTCATATTATTTATTTTTAGCATTATTTATTTTGTTTCATATTTGTTAGTTTCCTTTGTTATAAACTGTGCGTCCAAGCCACACTTGGGTGCAAGCGACTTTATTAGTCATTTTACTTTTATTTTATGCATGACTTAGTTTTAGCAGACTACCTTCTTGTTGGAGGATATCCTTATATCTCCTTAGGCCATGACACTCACACTACACGGTTTGAGATATTTTGCTAGGGGCACGACTTATGGATTGGCCATCTCTAAAGTCGTGTGACGGTAGTTGTTCATAACTGCTATGACTAGGGTTTTAGAGACTCAAACAGTTACAAAACTGGATGAGCCATGGATATGACTTGAACAGTATGGGAAATATTGGAGGAGGACTGTCGCTAGTGCGTATGGAAATCCAAACAGGTAAATCACAGTCTCCGGATGGAACTGTGGTGATTTATATTTGCAGATGCCCTCTGATGTTTTGGACGTTACGGACGGATACGTATGACTGGATGCCAGTTGCGTTCTTATAGACTAAATCCCACCCATACGCATGAAAGTTGTCCTCTAAATTGCACAATAGATGGTTAGCATTCCCTTTTACATATTGGTGTCTAGGAGAGTCTTGCATATTATTATTATTTTGACAGTTCATAATAGCTTATTCTTCCTGTATCTTGCTACGTCCCTCTGAGGACCTGGTTATTCCCCAGGTGTGTGTTCATGTCTTCCGCAGGTATCTTAGCCGGGATCGTGGTCTTCTCCATTTATTCGAAGTTGACGTGACTTTGTTCCTCCTTGCAACTTCCACTTAGTCCTTTTATATATCATGTACTTCTTTCTTTTTGTTTTGGTTGGTAGTGGATGTGTCTCCACCTAACATACTGTACCAAGACAATTCATTATATGATATCTTTTATTTCCTTATTTTGTGGATGAGATTAGTTAGTTGTGGTTTACTACATTTTACAGCTTATGTATACATACAAGGCCCCTGTACTTCGTATGTATACAGCTGACATGTCTACGTACTTAGTCCTATGTATTTTGGGACTGGAGCGTTATAGAGTTCCTCCGCATCTGAATATGAAGTGGCTTGCTCTGATGAGAAAAGTGATTTGCTCTGATACTGCTGCGCATTTGGGTGGCTGTGCACTTTCTGAAGACTGCCCATTTGTAGACTTTAGGCGTTTTAGTCTTTATATGTAATCATGAAGAATCTGTAATAGATCTTTGAAGACATGATTTTAAGAAAGAACTCTTCCTTTATGCACTGTCTTCATTCGTCTCTTGTGACTTATTCTTGTCTACGGTTATAGACAATCGTTATCTTCTATGCTTTTGTGAACTATAGGCAGCGTCTATTGCTATCTGCGCTTTTGTGATTGATGTGCTTATTTTCTTGCTTCTATAGACCTCCTTCAAAGTTTTTCGAACTTGAATCAAGCTCGAAATACTTTAACAGAAGCATGACACATGTCCTTTGCAAAAAGTGTACAACACGCTTGCTGACAGGTTGTTGTCACGCTTAGCTTCAACATTAAATGCATTGAGCCATCTTTTCATTAAAAGTTGATGATAACTCATTTTTAGGGAACGGTCATCATGATCTCAACTCTTAGTTCCTATGACGTTCGAAGAGCCTCATCGAATATGAAGTATTTTGCTGATATGGCTTCCTCTTATAAGTAGGAGACAGTTCAGAGAGCGAAATCTTTCTCTCTTTGTCTTTATTTCCAATCGAAGCTTTTGTCAGACCTTTCTCCTTCCTTCAAACCCTAGCTTTCTCGCCATGGCTCCTAAGAGATTAAGAACCCCGAAAGCTCCTAAAGTGATTGCGACGAGTGCAAAGAAGGCCAGAAGGGTAGCGACAAGCTCTACACCGGCTAGGTGAGCTGCAATGAGTGCGAGACAGACTAGAGCTTCTACGGTGAGACAAGCCAAAGAGGCCACAACGAGCACACGACAGTTTAAAGGGAAACAGCCAACCTCAGAAGCTGTCGGCATCGAGAATGTTTCGGTCGTGGGCGCCAGAGTACATAAAAACGTGCGGCCACCGGTTGCGAGTAGGTGTCCAACACCCCAGTCTGCTGATGTACATTAGCGTTCACCCTTCGACGTGACGTCTCGAAGATGTGCTGAAGCTTTTCTTTTTTGCTGATGCACATGGGGGACCATTCTTCGGAGTAGTGTCCTGAAGATGTGCTAAAGCTTTTTCTTGCTGATGCACATGGGACGCCCTTCTTCGGGGTGGTGTCCTGAAGATGTGCTAAAGCTTTTTCTTGCTGATGCACATGAGATGCCATTCTTCGGAGTGGTGTCCTGAAGATGTGCTAAAGCTTTATCAACCGATGCACATAGGCGTTACTTTTACAAAATAACAGCTGTAAGATGTACTGAGGTTTTAGTGAACGCGCAGAGTCCCTTGTGGCAGAGATTTTCTGAATCGTCTGCGCGGATGCTCGCATGCTGAAGCGCTTTTTGAATAGACTGCATGGACGTTTATCTACAGAAGCATAATGCCACGAGGCAGTGCCTTTACACTTCTTTTACAGAAGATACTTCTATTTTTCTGGCATATTTTGTCTTTTGTGCAGTTTCTGTGTCCATGTCTCTCTTTATGGATATCCTTTTTGAGTCAGCAGTCTGTGCTTTAGGCATAAATGTCGATGAGGCGCTCGTCGATCCTGCCAATAAGTTGATCGCCCAAGGCCAACCGAAAGAGCGACTAGCTGTGATACAGGATCAACAGCCTGTCTATTTCTGTCGTATGATGGACCGGGGCAAGTTGTCTCTCCCCTCTGATGCTATCGAGATGCTAAAACCTTGGTTCCTCTTTGGTGATCAGCTGATTCTAGGGGAGGCCAAGCTCCTGGAGATAAATAAGAATTGGTTCTTCGAAAATGATGGACTCTCCTTGTATGTTCCGTCAGTTAATCGGCACCTCTCGCTCTCGGCCTTCTTCTATTTTGTCGAGAAACGTCATATGAAATGGGATTTAACTCCGGTGTAAGGGGGTCTGATGACAGGCCATTTTTAGGTGGATAGGCACTTTAATAGATGGGATGTTTTTAAGAGTGTACGTATGGTCCGTCGTACACGTTGCATGTGTTGCTTTCTGGTCGCCTGTTCAGTAATTTTACTACGGGGGTATATCCGTTCCGGGCCTCTCTTTTTGTGAATCGACTCTTGGCGACGGGATGTACGTATCCGAAAAAGATCTTCCGAGTCGAAGGTTGGATTCACCTAGGATCGGATGGCACGAACTAACCTAGTAGGTATTGGGTAGGTTTAAGAAAGATTTGCAAGGTACGGGCTTGCGTTGTGCCATAAGGGCTACCGAACATGGCATAGAGATTAATCAATCGTTATTCCTGGCCTTGCTGGAGATGTATAACCATCATATCGGAACTTTCTTTACTCCGCATGGAGAGATGGGATCGGCCCTCCATGAGATGGCGCCATCTCGAAGCTGCCATGGGGCGACGAACCGTATAAGGAATACACTCCTAATAAAGATGAGTTTTTAGTACTGGACAACAAATATCCTGAAATGATGGCCGTGTACAAAGAATTGCTTTGCCATCATCAAGTGTGCGTATGCCAGGACAGGATGAAGACTCATCAATATATCAAAGCTTGGATGGATTATATCTTCGAAAAGCATCCATCAAGGCCGGGGACAGTTCATTTTACCATGCGTAGGGCATATACTGTCGACGAGGTAGAAGATCTGATGGCCGAAGCGGAGGTATTAGATCCCTCAGTGGATGCTGAGGAAAAGCCTACCTCTATCGTTCACAACTACTTCTGTTAGAATATAACTGCTTTAAGCTCGAAAGTGGCATTGGTTGCGTTTCTCATGATATGGCCGCATAAAGCTGTAGTCCGAGGAGGCTCTAGATCCGCGGGATGGATCAGTCGTGAACTCATTCTCCTAGCTGTGAAGTTGGTCTTTAAACATTCGTTACCTTTGCTCCTGGCGATGGTATGTGATACCTTGCAAGGTCTGCAGGAACTCTCGAAGACGATAATAGAGTGCCATAGAGGAGACGATGAATTTCCTCGGGTTGAGCTTTATTACTATTATTTAATGGGTTGGTTGGCGTTACATCATTCCGATTTAATAGTCCCCGGCACTATCGAAGGTTACAAGGAAGAGGATGTGATGCTGCATAATTATCACCGAGCCAAATGGCTCCACCAAGGTGTCCCTGTCTGTAGGTGGATGTTGAGTCGCTTGGACAGCTATGATTTCAACAGGGTTTCGCCTACGTACAAGGGTTACCTTGCAGACGACGTATTAACTGACCAAGGCAAAGAGGATAGTGATTTGACTCTTGGTGCTTTCTATTGGCTGCAGTCCATCCGTCCTTCCCACTTGGTGTATCAGAATCAAAACTGGGTGTACCTGGAACCTTATTTGCCGAGTCAGTTCGTACGACAGTTTGGCTACAGTCAAATGATAATGGACAACCCAAGCTTCTGTTGCTGGATGGCGCCCGGGCATGGTGCTATTATAACGCCGGACATACTAGGACAAAGTTTATGTTCCCCTCGATGCACGAAGAGACTCATATCTTATATTCTGTCGTAAGGTTTTAATGTATTGCCAATAAATTCTCACCGGACTATGACCGAGAATGCAGCTTACTCGAGGGGACAAAATTTGAGATACCTCGATCGGCCTCCGAGGGCCTTCAAGGGCTTGCATCGTCGGAGTGTAGATCCACTGACGACTCTAGTTCATCGCAGGAGGAAAGAGAGGAGGAAGCACCCCTGAGTAACCCGCTGAAGCGTCAAGTTCTTTCAGGGGTGAGCCCTCCCCCTGTCAAGAGAACAAAAAAGTCTGTACCTTTGTGGTGCGGACCCTCCCGACATTTCTTACTGGAATAGAGCGCTCTACCTGTTGAACCTCCTTCATAGGTACTTTAGTATTTTTTTGTCGGGTTTTTATTCTGTGCTTTCTGCTTATCACTTCTTTGCTTATGTAGGTGAAGAAAAAGACGAAGTCCACATGGTCGGAGATACTCAGGAAACTTTCCGAGGAACCTGCCCTAGAGGTGCTTCGAGTCGCAAGGACCGAGGGGGAGGCTGTAGCTGCTGAAACTACTGACTCAGAGGATGTCTCTCCGCCCTCTCCTTTTGAGTATGAGGCTCGGGGCATTTTGGAGCCATTGGATTCGCCTCAGCTGGAAACTTTTATGGGGCCGATTATGGACGAGCCCGTAGAGATACTAGGGTCGGTCTGGCGGTAGCTGAGGGCAAGACTTTGGAGTCTGTATGTTTCAATAACACCTCTTAGATTGTGTTTTGTGCTGTAATAGATAGTATAGTGACCCTGATTGAGACCGTGATATCACGACCCGTAGGACCATGATTTGTATGTACTATTTAATAGATTCCTGGACCATGATTGATGGGGGTTTGACCTAGAGAAGAGTGAGACCAACTTAAATTTCGAGAACAAAATTTTCTAGGAAGAGATTTGTCATTACCACTTTTCTAGAACAAGGGTATTTTTGTCATTTCATAATTTGTGTATTTTCTTCTTCTTTTAATATGATGGTTGTATTTATTTGTAGGCTAGCTTATTCATTAGTTATGGTGGATCCCATTTAAATTGACTTGACCAATAAGTTTGATTAATTAGACTCTAGTCATGACTAGGTTGAGTACAAGCCTTAATTAGAGCCAAACCACTTAGCCCACTTAAGCACCTTCATAATTCTAAGTGTAATGAAGAGTTTAGGGCTTGACTAGTGCTTATTAAAACCTCCATAAACTTCCAAATGGCAGCCACCATTCCCTTAGGGTTTCCACTCATTTCTTCATTCCAAACTCTTCCAAAATTTTTTCTCCTTCTTCCTTTTTGTGTGCTAAGGCTTGGGGGAGCTCAAGAAGGCTTGGTGGAGGCTCTAGAAAGGATTGGAGAGCCCCTTCTTCATCAATCTTCTCTAAATTCGTGGAGCTTGGTGTAGGCTTCATTCTACATAGGTATAACCCTCTATACTTTTATTTCCATGGTTAAAATTCATGCAATCATGTAGGAGACCCTTCCCTCGACTAATAGAAAGTAGATTGAGGTCCTAATGAGCCCTATTGTGATGGTTACAAAGAGTTTAGTATCCATTAGTGGGAGACTACAAGTGTTGCCCACTAAGTGTTTGTAGAAATGACACAATGACCATTTAGTTCTATTTTTTCAGTTTGTATCCATGATTAGTTTAGTTCCTCATTTAGATTGGGCATGTGATGGTTTCTAATGTATATATATATATATATTTTATATATATATATATATATATATATATGGATGGATATACATATATGATTTTGCCTATAGGCCTATGATTTCACTGTTTGAGTGTATCTTGGAAGTGCTATACTGTCATTTGACAGTATATTTTCCATGTGTAGAGGTCGGGACAGGTGGGTAATAGGTAAATGGATGAATGGATAGATTGGCAGCAGGGCGTGTGAGTATTAATGTGAGGGTTCCTACAGATTAGTGTTAGTATCTTTGTGGCTATTAGTGAATTGCCTAAGTGATGAGAAGTATTTGAGTGAGTGTGTTCAGTGAGCTATAGAGTTTGGTACGAGCCAGATACCATGTAGTGTCAGGGAGCCCCTTGCCATAATGCTGCATTAACAGAGCAACATGGAATATCCCTTTGGGGCAGTTGATTAGCTTGGGTTGTCCTTTAGATAGGTATTTAATTGATCTCTAAGCAATGTCATATATATATATATATATATGTATATATATATATATATATATATATATATATATATATATATATATATATATATATATATATATATATATCCATTTGGATTCTTGTGTACTGTTTTGAGTTTCCTTTGTGTTCACTATTTTGGTGGATTCAGGAGCAGTAGGATAACAACAGGAGTTAGAAGGGTCCTAACTTATGCGAGAAATTGGGAATGTACTGGTGTTTGGACAGAGGTGAGCATTAGGAAGCATTAACCCTGTGCAACAATAGAAAATGAGCGTTTTTGATAAAGGCAGGTGAATATTTGGAGGAAACTCGAGTTTAGGTAGCAGCTGCGGGGAACTGGTGTTGAGAAGTAGGTAATGCAGTATGAATGAGTGTGGGAACAGATGAGTGAAGGAAAAGCATAATACTATTCATTAATTGTACCATCATTGAGTTTTTGTAGCAGTGGTATAGAGTATAGAAGGATATTCCATTTTCGAATCAGTGATCAGTGAGAGGAATTAGAATTGAGGAGTGTAAGTTTGCATATAGTTTGGTATATATATATTTAATGATATATGTGTGTTTGTGATACATAAATAGAGCCTATTTGTATCAGTTAGGAGTTTAAGATTGATACATTAGAGTATCAATATATATATATATATATAAATGATGCTTAGGCCTTAGGCCTTGGGGTTATCTGGGAACACAAGGTGATAGGTTAGTAGAGGGATTTGGTTTTAAAAGGGGATCTCGGGGTTTCCATCTTCCCTATTTATAGTTAGTATCAGTGGATATATATATATATATATATATATATATATATATATTATATATATAATATATATATTGATAATGGCTCGAGCTGGTGGGCTCCTGGGGAGCGGAGCGCTGCACGCGGCCGGTTGGTCGGCGTGGCCGGCCGGCCTCCTTGGCCCGGCCCCCGCACCCTGGCCACCTTCCCCGTGGGGGGTCTCCCGCCTCGACAGCGTGCTCTCGCCGTGGGGAGGACCCTACCTCACCGTCCTCTTCCCGTGGTGGGGCTTTCCCCCACCCCAGCCCCCTCGGCGACGTACTCGTCGCCGCCGTGCTCGTCGCAGGAGGGCTCCTCCTCCGGGGCCGGCAGCTAGGCCAGGCACGTCTCCTTCGGCACCTCCGACAGTCTGCCTCGCCGCGCCGCCCTCTCCAGCGGCTTCGAACGCCCCGTCTTGGCCCCCTCTGCCACCGGCCGCTCCGTCCGCCCCCCCGCAGCCCAGCCTTCCCCGCTGGCTTCCCTTCCCGGCGCCCCCGTCTTTCCCCCGCCGTCGTCGTCAACGGGAGTCGATCCGCCCTCCTGGGCTAGGGTGGCCTCGGCTCCCCCTACCTCGGCGCCGGCCGGCTGTAGGTTCACTTTTCTGCCGTCACCGCCTGCTGCGGAGTCCACTCCCTCGGCTGTGGTCTCCTGCTCCTCCCTGCGGTGGCCGAACTCGGCCTCTTCCTCCCTCGCCCTACCGGCCGAGCCCCCCGGCGACCATCGGCTGGCCCCCCCTCTTCGCTTCCCCCCCGGCACCGGCGTCCTCCTCGTCGTCGGTGCCCCCACCCACTTCTCTCCCTCCCAGCCTTCCCACCCCCTCCGGCGCTCCCTCCGCCTCCTGTCGGAGGGCCCTACCCCGCCCGGCTGGTAGCCGCCGCCCAATTTTGCCGTTCCGTCGGGCCGCAGCCGGCGCTCTGCCTCCCATCCTTCCCGAGCCCGCTCTCGGCGTACCTCCCGGCCGTCTCCGCCCTGCATGCAGGCGGCGGGAGCCTCCTCCCCTTCCCCTACCTTCCTTTCCCCCGGGCGCCGCCTCGACGGCCCTTCCGGCAGTCGCTGATGTAGCCGCGGCCTGGCTTCCCCTCCCACGGGTTCTTCGGCCCCCTCGTCGACGTCCCCGCCCTTCCCCCCCTTCGCGGCCGCGCTCGCCGGCCCCCGCCGCACTGGGCGGCTCTCCGGGCGACCCCTCGAGCGGCGCACCCTCGGGCTACGCGCCCTCGGGAAGCCCATCCGTCTTGTCCCTTCGGGCAGTAGGCCCTCCCCACGTGGGACTGCCCCCTCGGGCCCCGTGCGCCTGTTCACTCGTGTCCCGCGCGCTGGTTTGCCCGCCCTCGGGTCTTGTCCGCTTGGGACCAGCCCCGTTCAAATTTTGAATGCTTTTTCAAAATTCGAATTCCTTTCTTTCATAAAAAAAAAATCAAGGCCGAGAGCCCTCACCCCCAACCATGCCACACTCCCCCACTTTTCCTTATTTTGTAATTTGGTTTTGAAATTTTGAAATTTTCGTTTTTGAAATTTCGAAACCTCTATTTCTGTTATTTCGAAATTTCCTTTTCGAAATCTCAGTTTTGTCAATACGATTTTTCGAAATTTCGGTTCGAAAATTTCGGAATCTCGTTTCTGACCCTTTTTAGATTTCCTACCGTGTCTATCAGGGCCCCTTTTGTGTTTTTTGGTCCTGCATCTTCTTGTAATGCTCGTTCTGAGCCCCCTTTTTTCAATAAAATTTCTTCTTCTTCTTAAATATATATATATATATATATAGATACATATATGTGTGTGTGTGTGTGTCAGTTTACGTGATAAGGATAAAGGTCAGTTAGAGGGAGTATAATGTAAATATGAGGGTGTATGGCCCTATCCTACTACAACTATAGGTTGGAGAGGAGAAGAGGAGAGGCAGCATGGCATTGTAGCAGTAGGATATATAGCCACTTGTGCCATAGGCTTTTAGCCATATGTTTTGTATCAGTTAGATTAGGGAGGAGATCGATTTACCTGTGTAACATTTGGGACAATGTGGATATAAGAGTTTGAGAGAATATGAGTGTTGGTGATAGGAAGTAAGTGTCAAGAGTGACAGTATGTAGGAGGCTCTTATTTTATTCTCTGTCAATGTATGTTTCAGATAATTAATGTGGAAGGTAGGCCATGGTAGTATCAGTTAAGAATGTATCAGTCATTAGGAGAGAAAGGAGAGGTCTGTAGCCATGTGTGGATGTGTATTTATGTGTGTGTCTCAAGAGTTAAATATCCTAGGAGTTCCATATAAGAAAAAAATAGGCAAGTATTGGTAAATGACATGTATGGGCAAACACATGTTGTGTAATGAGAGTTGCATTAGAATATGAAAGGTAGATCAAGAGAGAGAGAGAGAGAGAGAGAGAGAGAGAGAGAGAGAGAGAGAGAGAGGGATTGTGCAGTTAGTCCAGTGGCAGGGGGGTTCAATTGGACCAAGGTATTGGCCATAGGCCATTAGGCCTATGTGCAGGCAGTTAGTTCAGTGGTAGGGGCTTAGCCCCCTGGGTTTGGTTTGGGCAGTGAGTATAAATTATAGTGTATGTCTTGTGAGGGGTTAAGTGATAGATTAGTGTGTATCCTAAAAGATTAGATAAGTATCCATGTGACACTAGTGTCAAATAGGAGAGGGATAGGTGGTGTGACTGATTTAGAGGGTAAGAGTGAGTGAGGGTTAGATGAGGGACCCTATATAGGTATTGATATCTTAAAATCAATATGCACAGGAGGAGTGTATCCGTTTATAGGAAAGGGTAGCAGTAGCAAGGAAATTGGGGGATCTAATGTAATTGATGTATCACCAGTTGAGGAATCGATGTATCAGCCATATGAATACATTGTACCTATTATCACATGATAACAGAGGCATATGTATATATATATTTTCTGTTATTTGATAGGATGAAGGGAATTACATGTAGTGTATCAACCAAATTGAATTTCTTTTGCATAAGTCAGCTATTTTTGCATTGCTTACTGTTATGGGGACTTCACAGGCTTATACAGTATTTGAGAGAGGCTAAGGGAGTATCAGTATTTAGAATGTATAGTGGAGGTGTTTGTAAAAATGCCTATGAGGGTGAGTGAATGAGTATTAGTTAGCTTTGTAAACTAAGTGGTATAGGTAACTAAGGTAAGGTTTTACCCATTAGAGTAGGCTATGGTATCACCTATATTTAGGGGTAACATTGGGGGTAGCTTAAATAATTACCTATATGATAAAATAAGGGTATGAAGGTAAGTAGAAATAGAGGCATGTAGTAATTATTGCATATATATATATATATATATATATATATATATATATATATATATATATATATATATATATAGTATCAGTCAAAAGGAAGTGTGAGATATGGGTTATATATTAGGTTGTTGGCCAAGATAGAAGTCATAGCCTAGAGTATGACTAGATGCTACTAGATATTGGTATTTTAGAGTCTAAATATTCATGGGCCATCTAAGATCCCACTTCTTATTGAGGTTTGAACAAGTTTGACCAAATATGCTAGTTTGACCCCGAAGTTCAACCTTAAGTCAAATAGACCTAGAATTGACCTAGAAATCATGCATCACCATAAATATTCATGTTGGACAAACCAGAACACTGATTAACCTGTATATCTAATATTTAGGTTTGTGTGACATCACTTTGGGCCTCGATTCATATTTATTGCTCAGGACGATAGGCGAGTACATTCTCTGATAGTTTTTATTTCTTGATCTCCTATGATGCATGTTCATATTAGTGTTCTATCTTGATTCCGACACGATGGCCATACGGATTGGTATTGTATAAATTCCTTGACTTGAGATACGTAGTTTCATGCCTAATAATTTTTACCGAACTAATGAATTACTGGACTAATGTATCTATTTTTGGATTATTGAGATACCTGTCGAGACCTGGATCCATGTGTACTAGTCGGGCGGGGGAAATACCTAGGAGATATGTGAACATACTCTTTCTACCCTATGGTCTTACTGGAATAATAGCGTCCACACACGGACATGCATGGTTTGCCGGATATTACACTTTAGTCGTTCACATGTTAACTTGGAATTTCAAAACACTGGTGTTAGACACAGATATTCTGGATTTGTTAGTTGTCTAACTCGCATGACAGGTTTCTCTTTATTACATATCTGTCTACTCTTATATTTTACACGTTCTTTCTATACATCTATTGCTCTATATTCACTTGTCTTTTCTTCGTACCTTGTCTCTATAAACTGTTCATTAAGTATTTCATTATTATTTACATTTCATAGTGCTTGTCAATTAACTGGAATTACCGTTTGAGTTGTGCTTCGCTCCAATCCTGACTGGATAATATTTTTCAGATGGTTTAGAGGATTTTCCTACCTACTATGAGCAAGGGGCATATGAGGGTTGCACACAGGAGTCTGAGGAGGATCTTGCACAGTAGAGAGTGCCTTAGTAGTGTTCTAGAGTCCTTAGTATTTTACTTTGTTTTGGATTGTTTCGAATGTGGATTTTAGACTTATTGTTATATTTAGGATATGTATTTATTGTGTTGGACATCTAAACTTATGTGTGTGATGACTCCGCTACTATTTCAGTTATCTTCCTTATTATCCATTTCCAATATCGTGCTTTATCTTCCTTTAGATTTGTGATTGAGATTATATAGTTCATATCTCTTGATTTCCTCCGTACGGAGATGATAGGTTTTGATGATTTATATTGTTAGTTGATAGATATTGTAGACGACCTATACAACGTTCTATCGTCGACTCTGTGACGTAGGCTGGACGTACCCACGTCATCGTGCCCCTAAACAGGGTACGGGCCGTGACAGGTATTAGTCAGGAGCCTTCAACTATACCTTCTTCCTGTACCAAAGAAAGGGTCGAGGATACTCTCGATGCATCGGAAGACAAGGACGATCGCTTGGCCGAGGAGCTGTCCTTGGCGAACACTAGGGATTTGTTCCAACGGTTGGTCGAGGAGACCATGGGAGGTTGATAGCAGAGGCTATCGAAGCATTAGCCTGCCGAGTTGTTGAAGGGCCGGTAAAAATGACTATACAGTTGGTCAACGAGGTCATTCTAAAAGTGACCGAGGAGGCGATTGAGGAGTTAGCTGATATGGTCCTCGGAGAAACAACCGAGGAGACTACTGCAGAACAGATTGATACGACCACTGACGAGCCGATTACTGAGGTTCCAACCGAGGTGGCCACTGAGATGGTGGTCGATGGTGTTGCTGATGAGCCCGTCGACGAAATCATTAGGGGCCCGGCCAAGGAGACTTGGAGAAGGATCGGTCGAGAAGACCACTTAGGAATCGGTTGTTGAAGAGCACTCTAATGCGGTCACTACAGAACTGCTTGAAGAGGTTGCCATCGAGCTGGGTGCTACAGTCTTGGTCGAAAAGACCGTTGATGAGCCAGCTGCTGAAGCACTGGTTAAGAAGACCACTGAAGAGTTGGTCGCAGTGACCGTCGAGAAGTCGGTCACTGAGACTGTTCATGTGCTAGTTCACACAGCTTCAGTCATGGAAGAACCATCGAGGGAGCCTGTTGAAGAGCCGACTATGCCTCAGACAGCGTTGGCTCACACCATCTCTGTACCGTCGACAGCCTTCGTTCCAGTCATGGCACCACCTGCTCCAGCTGCAATACCTAGACGCGTATTGGCTGCTGCAGCTACTCCGGGACGTTCTATCACAGTATTTCTGCAGACCCCAATGGGTTTGGCTGACAATGCATATTATGTCGACCTCATTATCGGCACCGTTTGTCATGCCTTAAAGTACGTCATAGAGGGCGTCTTGCAAGACAACCAATTGCTTAGACGGGCTCGGTCTGCAGTGAAGGCCGAGCTGGTGGCATTGTACGACTATCCAGGGTATAAGACGAAGGCGGACGCCATAAATGTTCTCCTGGCAGAATTAGAAGTCAACATCTCGGAGGTTAAAAATCTTGAGCATGGTCTTTCGTTCCTAGCGACTGTCGAGCTAGAGAAAATAGCTTCTGAATTTTTCCAGCACGAGCGGAGACGTAAGGCTCTGACTGACAGGCTTGCCAAGGTTGAAGCCGAAATTAAAGAAGTGACCGATGCTGAAGAGGTTCAGGTCTGCCATCGTACAGCCTTAGAGAAACAGTATAAGCCCCTCCGAGAGAAGATTCGGCAGCTAGAAGAGACATTGGCCTTCGCCGAGAGTGAGTTAGATAAGTCAAGGGACCAGCACGAGGCCCTTCGCCAACGATCCGAGACCCTGGCTCGAGAGAGAAAAAGTATCGGCGTTCTTCAAGCAGAGTTGGACCTTGCACGCCAGAACTTGTCCCAGCTTGAGGATGAGGCTGCTCGACGTCAAGAGGCAGAGCGTCGAGCCAAAGAGTTGGTTAGGCCCCAAGTTTCTCTTTTAAGGAGTCGATTGGAAGAACTCATGCATCGGTTGTCACAATGCTGATGACCTTTTTGTCTCTTTTTGAGAGACCCTTTTGTGACAAAGAAAGAAAAACCTTCCCATTTTATGAATGGAAAGTTTTAATTTCGCTTCTTTGCTTGTACATTTGCTGTGAACATTCTTATACAATAATGAGAATTCCCTTAGAGGTAGTATGACATAAGGGGATGGAGATAACTCCACTGGAGGGAGGTTTTTTTACTCAGAGGTTATATGGACATTATAAACACAAAATTTTTGGTAGAATTTTCCTTACTCAGAGGTTATATGGACATGGCAAGGATAGACTCTACGAGCGTATAGAACGACTCAGAGGTAATATGGACGTGAAATATTCTATAGATAATTATGACAATAACGGGGATTATCATGGAAGAAATGTCTACTCAGAGGTAATATGGACATGGTAGGCACGATCTTCACTGGGTGTAGAATAAAAACTCAGAGGTAGTTATGGACGTGAAATATTTTCCTACTGGGGTGATACGAAAGACATGAACTCATTAATAGAATTCGTGACACCCATGGGGCATCACTACCAAAATACAACCATTTGGCGACGGTCCATTAGCGACGGATAAAGGCCGTCACTAATAGCGACGGACTACCGACTAAGTACAGACTGATTGCCGTTGAAAAGCTGACAATTTTTTTTATTTTAAGGGCGAGCAAAGGTCGCCCGTTCGTCGGAGATATAGCGACGGATCATGAAGCCGTCGCTATGCCGTCAATTAGTTTTCAAAATTGGCAGAAAATATTAAATTTTTTTTTGCAGAATTTATCGACCACATAGCGACGGATATTCCATCGGCCATCTAAGGGGATATAGCTACGGACTAGCGACGGATATAGCCGTCGCGAGTCCGTCGCTATATGTCAGCCCCAGCTTAAATTTAACCGACGGAGGGGGAGGACTTTTCCTTCCCCCTAAATTTTCTCTCTCTCTCTCTCTCCGGTGCACGTAGAGCTCTTTCTCTCTAGGTAATCCCCTCTCTCTCTCTCCAGGTAATCCCCTCTCTTTCTTTCTCTCTTTCGGTGGTCGGGGCAGCGGAGGCCGACGGTGGTGGGGGTGGGGGTCGTTGGGGGAGTAGGGAAGCGGTAGGGCCGTTTCGGGGTGGGATGGTGGAGGTGGGGGTCGCGGGGGGAGGGGGAAGGGGGTAGGGCAGCGGAGGGTTGGGTAGCGGAGGGGGGTTTCGAATTCGGGGTGGGGTGGTGGAGGTGGAGGTCGCGGGGGGGAGGGTAGGGCAGCGGGGGGTTGGGCAGAGGAGGGGGGTTTCGAATTCGGGGTGGGGGTGTTGGCCGGGGGTCGGCAGTGGGGGGGTAGGGAAGCGGAGGGGGGCCGGGGGTGGGGGTGGTGGTGGTCGGCGGTGGTAGGGTTGGGGGTTGGAGGGGATGTAGGACAGGGGAAGGGTGCCGGGGGGGAGGCTAACCGGGGGGAGGGGCAGGGGGCGATGGCCAGCCGGGGGTGGGGATCGGCGGTGGTGGGAGTGGGAAGTTGGGGGTCGGCGGTAGTAACACACACACACACACATACACACACACACACACACACACACACACACACACACACACACACACACACACACACACACACACCGAAACGAATTTTTTTAAAAACCGAACCGAATCTCTTAGTGTATATGTATATATATATATATATACATATATATATATATAAATATATATATAATATATTTATATATATTATATATATATATATATTGTCACTCCCCATTCCCGAAATACGTAAATTTTTGATTTTTTATGTATATGGTATCTGGCACCTGTATCTTTATTGTATTTATCCTGTATTTGTAACTGGCCATGGCATGGAACAGTATCTCGTCGCAGATTAGTGTGCCACCCCTTGTCCTTGTCTGGTTGTAGGCGTGGTTCACTGTTTCGATGATAAGATTTCTGAACCGTGTTGTGGTTAGAATTTTATTTAATTAATTTAATTAGTTGTATCATGTAGCATTTAACATGTCATTGGTCATGTGGTTAAGAGCATGCTTAAGCTTAGGGTTTCTTTAAGTCAACCCAACCCCTATATATATTCTCTTCCACACTCTCTCTCCTCATTCACTCTTTCATTTATTTTCCTCAAGCAAACTTTTAGGCAAGTACATCTTGCACCAAATGGAGAGATTATTACATTTTCATTTCTTGATTTTTTTTTAATATTATTTGTCTATATTGTTCTTCTCTTCATTCTCTACAAGTTTAGTTCTTGGAGTTTTTGATTTTAATGGCTAGTTTGGTGTAGATCTAAGTTTCTAAAACTAGGGTTCTATGGGTTTTCATGGTTTTGATCTATCAAACTTGGTTATTTTCGAAAACTAATGGTCCTACGTTGTAGGGAATTCAATTCTATCCAATTTTGACCTTTGAAAAGTTAGATTTCGACTTATTTTGAGGAAGTTATGGCCAAAATAATATTTGGACATTTTCTATGTCATCTGCCCTGATTTTGGCAGGGACGATGAATAGTGCCACATGAATAGTACCGCAGCCGCATGGATGCATAGTGCCGCAGCCGCATGAGATGAATAGTGCCGCAGGAATGAATAGTACCGCAGCCGCATGGATGCATAGTGCCGCAGCCGCAGGAATGAATAGTACCGCATGAATAGTACCGCAGCCGCATGGATGCATAGTGCCGTATGCATAGTGCCGCAGCCGTATGGATGAATAGTGCCGCATGCATAGTGCCGCAGCCGCATGGATGCATAGTGCCGCATGCATAGTACCGCAGCCGCATGAGATGAATAGTGCCGCAGGAATGAATAGTACCGCAGCCGCATGGCTGCATAGTGCCGCAGTAGGCTGCATAGTGCCGCAGAAGGCTGCATAGTGCCGTAGAAGGCCGCATATTGCCGCAGAAGACTGAATAGTGCCGCAGAATGCCGCATAGAGCCTATTTTGGCTGTTTTTGGCTGTTTTAAGTCCTATTTGGCTGAATTGTGGTCAGAATTTCTCCTAACTCCCAACATAAAAGTTGTAGATCTTTGTCTTGGCTTCAAGGACCTTCATGTCTCACTTTAACCTGAATTCATACGTGACTTTTATGTCACGAGGAGTCCGAGTGACTTTCTGACTTGACCATATTCCTGACCTGATTATCTGTATACGTGCTGGTACATGTTCTAAGTGTGTATTGAGATACAATATTAGTATGCACTGCGGTGCCATTTAATGAGTGCACTGAGGTGTGACTCTACATGCTAAGTGATCCTTCGTGTTATATGTCAATACCTGTGTACCTTCCAGCAAGTCATGGTAATTGGTCAGTAATAGCGTCGTGGTAAAATGATTGTTGTTTGATGCATTACACTAAGCATGGATCTAGATTGAGCCGATGTGGATTCATACTCAGGGTACACGTACTATGGTACGACATATAGGAGGATGACCATGAGACCACGACATGTAATTCCATTATCAAGATAGGGTTAATCTAAGCAACTTAATTTGGTAGATGCATTGGGTGGAAACGGAATCCCGAGATCGTGCCATACTAGCCACCCCAGGTCCTGTCCTGACGTGTCGGGTTGGCCGCCACGGATACAGTTTCATCCGCCTATAGTGGATGACTATATCCGACTCCTACGTGCTATGTGTTATATGTTTTAGCACGGTGGCCTTACGGGGGACCGGTGCATAATCAAAGTGCTATGTGTATATGTATATTATATGGTTTGGCTAGCCCTGCTGGGTTGACACGATCTGAGGATTCCTATATTGTATTACTGGGATAATCCAGACAAATCATAGAAAGCCGTAGGATTGATTGGCCGATTGTAAGCTGACTTGTTTGTGATATGTTTTCTTCTGTTAGCTACCGAGGAACATGGACTATCGTGGTGCGTGGTCCAACCCATGTCCTTGTTTGGTTGTTGGGTTGGGCTATTGTGTTGCGATAGGCTATGGACCGAAGTCGCGATCAGAAGCCCTTTTACCTGTCCATGGTTATAGGATATCTTATCTCGGTACGATATTGGCACCGTTTGTCCTTGTTTGGTTGTAAGGGTGTCGTATTGTCTCGATGATATGGTATAAGCCAATAACTCATGAATCAGGTCTTATTTAACTCATTGGATTTATCTCACTCTTTTGTGCTCCCTTGTGGTACTTGCTATTCGGGGCCTGACCCCGCTGGTTTTGTTTGGCCAGATTTCGTAGCAGCTCCAGAGGATCCAGCTTTCTACCCGAACAATGGTGCACACCAGGAGTATGGGCGCCAGGGACCATGAGTGGGTTTCTTCTTCACCGCTCTGATATCTTCTATTTTGTACTTGGCGTTTAGCTACCGGCACTTGTTTAGCCGACAGTTCTGAACACTAGTTTCTTTTACATAATTGTAATTAAATCAGACTGCAACTGACTATAGTTATGTACTATTGACTCTCGGAACTAGCTCATCATTTTGTATAGCTAGACTCATGAATCATTCTGATGAAGCGTCGGGGACGCCTTACTGCTTTGTCTTATATGATCATTATTTACTGCTTCTTATTTTGATTGATTGGGACATAGATGCTCTGTGGGACCATAGGAGACCTGATTGTAGCATACACCCCCTAGTCTCTTGACAGCCACGATCGCCGTATGACGTTTATATACCTCATACGGTGTAGCTGGCCTAGTCCGTCTCAGTATTCCGGTACTGGGGCGTGACAAGGTTTTAGTGGTGGCCCATGCAGGTCTGTTTTTCAGACTTGTGGGGTGTTGCGATTATAGGAGTCTCAATCAAAACATGTTCCCCTTGATCTCCTGATTCGTCTTCTCTTTCTCCCACCTTGATTGCTAACTTGATTGTCATCCTCGATTCCTTTCCGTCCTGTCTTTTGATACCTTGTATCCTTTCCTTTAGGGTCACATCATTCTCGGCTATTGGAGGAGCCGACATGGGAGAGAATCCAGTAGATCAGGGACCAGTTGGAGATCAGCAAGGGGTAGCCCCTCTACCTGGACAGATTTACATCGAAAACGTTACCGAGCATGAGCCAGTTGAGCTACAGAGGCCAGAGGATCCCGTACCTCCAGTGATGCCGGTAGTACCAGTAGCATTAGATACGCCGGCACTATTGCAGATTATTAGAGGGTTATTGGAGACCCAGCAATGCCAGACGGCAGCCCAACAACAACAACAAATCCGACAACAAGAACAGAATGTGCTACAGAATCAGGGGTTGCAATTATCCCTTGAGAGAAGTGTCAGGAATGATTCAGGATCGTCCGGAAGGTTTTGTCGACTTAACCCAAGATATTTTGACGGCACGGAGGATGCCATCACGGCGGATGCTTGGCTTCAGGATACAGAGGCCATATTAACCGCAGCAAAGGTTCCAGCAGAAGAGAAGGTTGACCTGGTCAGACTTTTACTTCAGGATCTCGCCCGCGATTGGTGGGCATCGGAAGAGGTTGGAATGAGGCATCCTGTTCCCTGGGATAGCTTCAGTACCAGATTCAAGGCTAAGTACTTTGGCGTGGTAGCGCGATATGAGCTACAGCAGAGGTTTATCAGTCTCAAGCAGGCTGGTAAGACGGTGGATGGTTATGCAGCGGAGTTCTACAGGTTAAGTAGGTTTGCTCGGATGATGGTGGCGACAGAGCCAGAGAGAGCAATGAGGTTCCAGCAGGGACTTCACTTAGAGATTTTGCAGCTGGTCGAGGGGCACGACTACCAGACATTCGATGCAGTATTGACGGCGGCTCGGAGGCACGAGCTTACTATTCAAAGGTTATCAGCAAGGACTGGAGGGCAGAAGAGGTCTCATACGCAGAGTGCTGGGGGAGGAGCAGTACCTCGGACGTCAGCACCAGCTCCTGGCGTCCGTATTCGTGATGCAGCACCAGTCACGACAATTGTGACTGCACCAGTTCGACAGCAGCAACAGAGGAACCAGCAGCAGCGTCAGGAAGCACCAGTAGGTTGCACTTACTGTGGTAAAGGAGGGCACACTAGGGATGTGTGTCGTTCAGCTAATGGATTATGCTTGAGGTATGGCAGTCCAAATCATAGGATTGCCAATTGTCCTATAATGCAGAGGCCAGGAGGGCCAGCTCAACGGTTTCCGGCGTTGCCAGCTCCAGAGGTAGCACCGTATCAAGGGCCAGCACTAGCAGTGAGGCCACTAGCCCAGCGCCCATTACTGACACAAGCTCAGATGTACCGACAAGCACAACATCAAGCAGGACCGCAGAGGCTGCAACAGCAGGGCCAGGGAAGGCAGGGACAAAGACAAGAAGAATTTGGAGTATTAGAGCAGAGGTTGGCTGAAGGCGGTCAGATTTTGGGTAAGTTTTGAGTATTATTTATTATAATTCCTTGAGTTCTATATTCGAAGAGTGAAGGCGACTTTCTCGTCTCACTCATCTGCTCTCGTATCATGTGATACGTGATATTCATTATGTGTCTTGATTACGAGAGTACATCCTGGGCAGAGTCTCGTTCTTGATTTAGTCATTGGTACCGACTTATCTCAAGCGTTGACCCTTGTCCATTTTGGGAGTCAGTGTAGGACCTCGAGGACGAATTCCTACCTGACTTGAGAGGCATATTTTATTCGTATGTCTCCGATCACTTTCCTTCTATGGTATGATTATTGTTTGTGCTTTTACTTAATAGTTCTTTCTTTCGTAATCTGTTCATATGTCATGTGTTGTTTGATAATTGTGCTTGCATTATGTCATGAGTGTATTTCGTGATCTGAGAGCGCGCTCGACTAGCCTTATCGAAATTCCGAGGACGAAATTTTTCTAAGGAGGGTAGAGATGTCACTCCCCATTCCCGAAATACGTAAATTTTTGATTTTTTATGTATATGGTATCTGGCACCTGTATCTTTATTGTATTTATCATGTATTTGTAACTGGCCATGGCATGGAACAGTATCTCGTCGCGGATTAGTGTGCCACCCCTTGTCCTTGTCTGGTTGTAGGCGTGGTTCACTGTTTCGATGATAAGATTTCTGAACCGTGTTGTGGTTAGAATTTTATTTAATTAATTTAATTAGTTGTATCATGTAGCATTTAACATGTCATTGGTCATGTGGTTAAGAGCATGCTTAAGCTTAGGGTTTCTTTGAGTCAACCCAACCCCTATATATATTCTCTTCCACACTCTCTCTCCTCATTCACTCTTTCATTTATTTTCCTCAAGCAAACTTTTAGGCAAGTACATCTTGCACCAAATGGAGAGATTATTACATTTTCATTTCTTGATTTTTCTTTGATATTATTTGTCTATATTGTTCTTCTCTTCATTCTCTACAAGTTTAGTTCTTGGAGTTTTTGATTTTAATGGCTAGTTTGGTGTAGATCTAAGTTTCTAAAACTAGGGTTCTATGGGTTTTCATGGTTTTGATCTATCAAACTTGGTTATTTTCGAAAACTAATGGTCCTACGTTGTAGGGAATTCAATTCTATCCAATTTTGACCTTTGAAAAGTTAGATTTCGACTTGTTTTGAGGAAGTTATGGCCAAAATAATATTTGGACATTTTCTATGCCATCTGCCCTGGTTTTGGCAGGGACGATGAATAGTACCGCATGAATAGTACCGCAGCCGCATGGATGCATAGTGCCGCAGCCGCATGAGATGAATAGTGCCGCAGGAATGAATAGTACCGCAGCCGCATGGATGCATAGTGCCGCAGCCGCAGGAATGAATAGTGCCGCATGAATAGTACCGCAGCCGCATGGATGCATAGTGCCGTATGCATAGTGCCGCAGCCGTATGGATGAATAGTGCCGCATGCATAGTGCCGCAGCCGCATAGATGCATAGTGCCGCATGCATAGTACCGCAGCCGCATGAGATGAATAGTGCCGCAGGAATGAATAGTACCGCAGCCGCATGGCTGCATAGTGCCGCAGTAGGCTGCATAGTGCCGCAGAAGGCTGCATAGTGCCGTAGAAGGCCGCATATTGCCGCAGAAGACTGAATAGTGCCGCAGAATGTCGCATAGAGCCTATTTTGGCTGTTTTTGGCTGTTTTAAGTCCTATTTGGCTGAATTGTGGTCAGAATTTCTCCTAACTCCCAACATAAAAGTTGTAGATCTTTGTCTTGGCTTCAAGGACCTTCATGTCTCACTTTAACCTGAATTCATACGTGACTTTTATGTCACGAGGAGTCCGAGTGACTTTCTGACTTGACCATATTCCTGACCTGATTATCTGTATACGTGCTGGTACATGTTCTAAGTGTGTATTGAGATACAATATTAGTATGCACTGCGGTGCCATTTAATGAGTGCACTGAGGTGTGACTCTACATGCTAAGTGATCCTTCGTGTTATATGTCAATACCTGTGTACCTTCCAGCAAGTCATGGTAATTGGTCAGTAATAGCGTCGTGGTAAAATGATTGTTGTTTGATGCATTACACTAAGCATGGATCTAGATTGAGCCGATGTGGATTCATACTCAGGGTACACGTACTATGGTACGACATATAGGAGGATGACCATGAGACCACGACATGTAATTCCATTATCAAGATAGGGTTAATCTAAGCAACTTAATTTGGTAGATGCATTGGGTGGAAACGGAATCCCGAGATCGTGCCATACTAGCCACCCCAGGTCCTGTCCTGACGTGTCGGGTTGGCCGCCACGGATACAGTTTCATCCGCCTATAGTGGATGACTATATCCGACTCCTACGTGCTATGTGTTATATGTTTTAGCACGGTGGCCTTACGGGGGACCGGTGCATAATCAAAGTGCTATGTGTATATGTATATTATATGGTTTGGCTAGCCCTGCTGGGTTGACACGATCTGAGGATTCCTATATTGTATTACTGGGATAATCCAGACAAATCATAGAAAGCCGTAGGATTGATTGGCCGATTGTAAGCTGACTTGTTTGTGATATGTTTTCTTCTGTTAGCTACCGAGGAACATGGACTATCGTGGTGCGTGGTCCAACCCATGTCCTTGTTTGGTTGTTGGGTTGGGCTATTGTGTTGCGATAGGCTATGGACCGAAGTCGCGATCAGAAGCCCTTTTACCTGCCCATGGTTATAGGATATATCTTTTCTCGGTACGATATTGGCACCGTTTGTCCTTGTTTGGTTGTAAGGGTGTCGTATTGTCTCGATGATATGGTATAAGCCAATAACTCATGAATCAGGTCTTATTTAACTCATTGGATTTATCTCACTCTTTTGTGCTCCCTTGTGGTACTTGCTATTCGGGGCCTGACCCCGCTGGTTTTGTTTGGCCAGATTTCGTAGCAGCTCCAGAGGATCCAGCTTTCTACCCGAACAATGGTGCACACCAGGAGTATGGGCGCCAGGGACCATGAGTGGGTTTCTTCTTCACCGCTCTGATATCTTCTATTTTGTACTTGGCGTTTAGCCACCGGCACTTGTTTAGCCGACAGTTCTGAACACTAGTTTCTTTTACATAATTGTAATTAAATCAGACTGCAGCTGACTATAGTTATGTACTATTGACTCTCGGAACTAGCTCATCATTTTGTATAGCTAGACTCATGAATCATTCTGATGAAGCGTCGGGGACGCCTTACTGCTTTGTCTTATATGATCATTATTTACTGCTTCTTATTTTGATTGATTGGGACATAGATGCTCTGTGGGACCATAGGAGACCTGATTGTAGCATACACCCCCTAGTCTCTTGACAGCCACGATCGCCGTATGACGTTTATATACCTCATACGGTGTAGCTGGCCTAGTCCGTCTCAGTATTCCGGTACTGGGGCGTGACATATATAATATATATATATATATATATATATATATATATATATATATATATATATATATATAAATATGTATATATAAAATATATATATATATATAAACTTTGGACCGAAATCCCTTAGTATGTAAATTAGTATATATATTAGATACTTCTCTTGCGAAGTAGAATACCATTACAAGGTGAACTATATGATCTGACATAGAACATTAAGTATCTTAATGTTCCCGAACCAAAATCTCGAGCTAGAGTACCATTGCAAGAGAAGTATCTTAATGTTCTATAGCTCTTGAAGACAGATTGATCTAACATAGAACATTAAGATACTTCTCTTGCGAAGTAGGTTATGAACTCGATACGGCCGATACCTATCGGATATAGCTGATACCGAATCGATACATCTAGTACGAATCCTAGCTATACGGCCGATACATATCGGATATGACGATACCAATTCGCTAAGGCCAATTCCAATTTGATACGGCCTATACCAAACCTATTGACCGATACTAATCTGATACGGTCGATACTAAGTACATCCGACCTATACCAACGGATCCACTAGTTACTGCACGGTGGGCCCTGGAGTACCCTCAGAGTCAGTTACATATGGTTACTGGTGAGTACATAATTATATACTAATTTTGTTTAGTTTGTCTTACGATACAGATTTTTACATCCAATCTGTGATGGATCGTTACTTCGTTAATCGAACATGGATGTATAAACGACAACACAAGAGCAGAATAGGTGTGAGTGACGATTTTTAGGCAGGCATAGAAGTGTTTCTTAAGTTTGCCATGAGCAAAGCTCAGTACATGGACGGTAACAAAATCAAGTGTCTATGTGGTAATTATCGCAATAGACGTTACGAAGAAGTGGTGACTGTGAGAGATCATTTGACCCCTAAGGGTTTCATACGTGATTACGGCCTGTGGTCATCGCAAGGTGAACTATATGCGGAAAGACAGGTTACGAATGCTGCTACTTATGCTTTTGATGATAATGCTGCAACGGATTTTGTCATCGAAGATGATAGATGCTCTGTTGATTATGGAGACATGTAGAACCTTGCACGAGATATGGTGTACGATGCGACAGGGCCTAATTTTGATCCGGAGGATCCTAATTTCGAGGCGAAAGAGTTTTATATGTTTCAGGATGCAGATACTCCTCTATATCCTGGTTGTGAGACTCATTCCGTACTGTCAGTGACGATACGGTTGTTGAACATAAAGTCTAATTTTAACTTGCCACAAGCTTGCTGTGATCGGATTACACAACTAATCAAGGAGTTGTTACCGAAGGAATCAAAAGAGATCCCAAAAAACTTCTACAAGTCAAAGATGATGGTCCGACAACTGGGATTGGGGTACGAGAAGATAGATTGTTGTCGCAATGGATGCATGTTGTACTACAAGGAGAACGTAGACATAGAAAGTTGTAGCTTCTGTAATGCGGATCGTTATAAGCTAGTACAGGAAAAAGGAAAGTCAACTAGAAAATGACGTCCTTACAAGTATATGTATTACTTTTCGATCACGAAGCGCTTACAGATGATGTATATGTCTCTGAATACAGCAGAACACATGACGTGGCACAACGAAGAACACACAAAGGACGATGAAGAATTGTCACATCCTTCGGATAGAGAGGTGTGAAAACATTTTGATTTGTGTCATCCAAATTTTGCTCTAGAGCCTAGAAATGTACGTCTGGCGCTATGTTCTGATGGCTTCGCCCCTTTCGGGCAGTCGGGATCTCAATACTCCTGTTGGCCGGTCATTCTTACCCCTTATAATCTGCCACCATGGATGTGTATGAAGACTCCTTATATGTTCTTGACAGCTATCATACCAGGTCCCAAGAATCCGACGAAGAACATCGATATATATTTACAGCCATTGGTGGATAAGCTGAAACAGCTGTGGGAGATCGACGTTACGACCTATGATATTTCCAGAGAACAGAACTTTCAGATGAGAGCTTCACTAATGTGAAAATCAATGATTTTCCAGCATATAGTATGCTGTCGGGATGGAGTACTCACGGCACCATGTCTTGTCCGATATGTATGAAAAATAGTAAGGCGTTCCGCCTTAAGAAAGGAGAAAAAACTTCTTTCTTTGATTGTCACCGTCAATTTCATCCCGCGAGTCATCCTTGGAGAAAGAACAAGGACGCGTTCAGAGCTGAAAAACAAGAATTTTCTCATCCGCCTGCCAGATTGTCGGGATACGATATTTGAGAAGATATAAAGGATTTGTCCACCGTAATTGAAGATCCATCGAACAATCGTGTCAAGGGATTCGGACAAAGCCATAACTGGACCAAACGGAGTATCTTATGGGACTTTCCTTATTAGAAAGATAATCTTATAAGGCATAATCTTATTGTCATGCATATAAAAAAAAATGTGTTCGATCATGTCTTCAATACCGTCATAGATATTAAAAGAAAGACGAAGGACAATCCAAAAGCAAGACAAGACATTGCCGAGATATGCAAGCATCCTTATCTAAACTTGATACAAAGGGGAGATGGTGGACCATTATTTAAGCCGATAGTACAATACACATTGAGCAAGGAAGATAAATTAATAATCTGCAAGTGGATATCTACTTTAAGATTTCCCGACGGCTATGTGTCGAATTTGGCTAGATGCGTTGATCTCAATGAACGCAAGCTAGCGGGAATGAAGAGTCACGACTGCCACATGTTTATGAAAAGATTACTGCCCACTGCTTTGAGCGAGTTGTTGCCTTCTGCTATATGGGTTCCGTTGGCCGAGCTATCTACATTCTTCAGGGATATTTGTTCAACTAAGTTGATGGTGTAACACATGGTTGAACTTGAGGAGAAGATTGTCTTAACAATTTACAAGTTAGAGAAAATATTTACTCTGGGCTTCTTCGACATCATGGATCATCTACCGATTCATCTAGCATACAAAGCCCGTGTCGGTGCATCTGTTCATTATCGATGGATGTACCCATTTGAAAGGTAAATAAAAATCGATATAATTTAAGTTGAATTTAAAATTCATTATTAATTCTCAAGATAATTTGTCTCTCTAGATACCTACACCATCTAAAGAAGAAAGTTGGCAACAAGGCTCATACAGAGGCTTGGATATGCGAAGCATATCTTATTGAGAGGTATCAAACTTCTGCTCCATTTATTTCGATACTCATGTTCAGACAAATCGAAATAGACCTCAAAGGAATGATGAAGACGTTGAGGATGGAGGTATATTCAATGTAAGGGGCAAGCCTATTGGGGCTAGTAAGAAACGGTGGTTGACTGACGATGAGTATGATGCCGCTCACCGATATGTCTTGTTAAATTGTGACATACAAAAAGTGAGAGATTTTATGAAGTAAGTGACTACACTTACACTCGTTATAATCTCTAATTTGGTGAAGTAAGTAACTACACTTATTTTTATTCTCTCTAACAGTGTATTTAGAGATGAAGTCAAAATGAGGACACCCAATATTACCGATGAGGGACTTCAAAGAGAGGTTGATTGTACCTTTCCGTCCTGGTTTCGCAAATACGTAAGTAACTGAGATAATATATTATACGACTACCATTAAAATATATGCATCTAAAATATTTAAATTATCAATATTTGTTTACAGGTTTTATTGTCTGAAATAACACTCACAAATGAGAGTATTCGTTATTTGGCATTGGAACCGAAGAAGCATGCAAAGACTTGGCCAGGCTATGTCCTTAATGGCTTCAAGTTTAAGGCAACTCAGAATGCTATAAATGTCTAAATTTCTCAATGACGACTTCAGTACCAAGGATTCTGGTGTTTGCATAAAAGGCACCATCTATGACGACGAGCCAGACTTTGACTATTATGGAGTGCTTCGGGATATTATAGATTTACAATATACTGCCCCATATGATATACATATTGTGATGTTCAATTATGAGTGGTTCGATACGACACCAAATATTGGTTGGAGAATCGATAAACAATTTGGATTCGTCGATATAAATCATCACAGGAGGTATAGAGGGTCCGACACATTTGCGATAGCAAGTCAGGCTGTTCAAGTCTACTATACAAGCTATCCAAGGCATTGTAGAGATCGATTTGACTGATGGGCAGTATGCAAGATTAAATCTAGAAATATATTCAACGTTGGAGACCCAGCATACCAAGAGGACCAGATCGAAAAGCCCCAATACTTGGGACAACAGTCGAATACCATGAATGTTGAAGATATTATTGAGGACAATAGCGGGGAGGAAGGGGTTGATACACAAGACTTAGTTGTCAACCAGTAGAGAAAGAGGCATCTTGAGACTGAAGAAGAAGAAGAAGAAGAAGAAGAAGAAGAAGAAGAAGAAGAAGAAGAAGAAGCAGAAGAAGAAGAATAAATTGATGAGGATGAGGATACAGATGAAGTCGACGATGAGGATAAGGATGAGGATGATGATAAGGATGAGGATGAAGATGAGGCTAAGGCCGAGGACGATGACGATGATTGGATTAAATATCGATATATATTAAAAACACTTCCAAATACGTAAATTTAGTTTGACCTCTTAAAAGCACTTACAACTAACTTAGTGAATTTAGTTTAAACTTCTGCATTCTTGTTTCAATTCATGGTTTTGTCGTTCGATCATCTACTTATTGTATGATTTTCTTTTTGCAGATGGTACTCCTAGTTTTTTTCGTCGCGGCGGCACTCGTCGCCCTGCTGGTGGTATATATATATAAGTTTAGTTTTATATTCATTTATACTTATATATTGTTAATTATATTTATGTGTTATATTTACAGGTCATGATGGCTAACACTCATCGTAGTGATGTTGGTCGTGGTGGTGGTCGTGGTGGTACTGGTGGCCCTGGTCGTGGGCGTGGTCGTAGTGGTGCTGCTGTTGGTAGTGGTCGGGGTCGCCTTCCGCAGTTCCGGGATATGTCCCCATCTAACGATCCCGATCCGGAGAGTACCCCAGGCACGGACTCATCCCGCAGGCGATCTATCCTGGGGCTATCGTCCCCTTCGGCGAGGCATGCGTCTCCATCTGTTGACAGTTCCGTTTCGCCAGCAGATCCACCAGCGGATACACCAGTTACTGCTCAGTGGGCCCCGGAGTACCCCGAACTCAGTTACATCCAGTTACTGGTGAGTACATACGCGGAGCCGCAGATCCTTCGACGCCACCAAAGAGGTCGATGGGCGAGTTCCGACGAGAGCTATGGCTCGTAGATGAATCGTAAGTAAATTTAAGTTAATTTATTAAATTTGTTTTATTTATTCAAGTTAATAATCCAGTTGTTGCTTCTTTGTAGGTTTTTCCGTGGGATGCTGCCAGGCTTCTGGGGCAGATTATCCCGTCAAACTACCATGGCCCCTACCTCAATTTTTTTGAGGTACCCCTAGACTTGCAGTACGTCTGGCTCGACGAGATGAGGGTATATATATATATAAATATATATCTTATGGTTAATTATTAATTAATCTTTAATCAACCTTTTTTAATTACATGATAATTGAATTTGTATGTCAGAGGACGTTCTGGTGGCCCCCCCATCGCGAGGAGGCGATCCGCAAGACCTACAGAAGTGCTGCCGAAAATAAGATACGGGACGCGGTGTATGACCTTCCAACGGCGCATTCGAAGAAGGAGTGGATCCGACAGGACTATTATGAGCAGATCTTGGAGAAGATGGATGCTCCTGCATACAAGCAGAAATCGAAAAAAGCGAAGGCGAACCGACGGGCCGCGGGGCTACATACGGGGAGATCAAGGTCCCACGCAACAACGCTTGTAGATCTGGTGAGATACCGCACATTCATTCCACTATCTAATTCGGTACTATTAATATACTTAATTAATTTAATTCTACGAATATTTCGTATACAGACCCAACGGGCGTTGAAGGAGGAAAAAGTGGCAGAATCGGTCACCATGCACGATGTATTCCAGTATACCCACAAGAGGCGGAAGGACGGAAGCTTCGTCGACGAGAGGGCCAAGGAGACTGATGTAAGTACTTACGTTTATGAGATTTATGTTAGAATTATAAGTATTCAGACTATAACTTAGATAAACTTAGGATTCAGACTATAACTTAGGTAAACTTAGGATTCAGACTATAACTTAGGAAAATATAGGATTTAGATTATAACTTAGGTAAACTTATAGTATAAACACATTTATTTGATAGGCTGCGTATCGTGAGGCCCTTAGTCGGGTTCAGCCATCTGCTATCGAGGATGTCGACGAAACGATGCCCGCTCGGACGCCCTCTTCTACAGCCGCTCGCTACGACGACATGTTCGTAGATACCGTCGACGACATTAGGAAATGGCGCCTATACGGAGTCGGCTCCCTGGCACCGTTGTACACGGCGATTCTGAGATTTCCACCGCCCCCGCCTCCTCCCGCAGCCCCGGCAGACGTTGATGTGAGGACACAGCTTGTGCATTTGAACGAGGCGGTGTCGAACTTGCGGGCGCAATTGGCCACGTACTTTCTGCATCCTTCTACTGCTTTCGGTCCGTCTGCTGTCGGTCCTTCTACTGCTGATGCCGATTCGTCTTCTGCTGTTGTCGGTCCTTCTACCGTCGGACGTCTTTCTTTTGACCCTACTGACCCCTATAATACTGCCTCCTTCTGTGTAACACCCACTTTTCTAAAATGAGGGTAATTTTGAACTTTTATAATTTTGATTAATCGATAATAACATTTAACTCATAATGGGATTTTTGGTAATTTTTTAATCAATTTAAAACTATTTAAAATGTTGAATTATGATTTTGATGGTTAACTAGTTACCCTAGTTTTGCTAAGCTTAGAGACTAACCATGGGGACCTAACCATGTGATTAGAATGACTATTTACAACTTTTTAGGCTAAGGGTATTTTGGTCATTTTGTGACTTTTGAATTATTTAGGATTTTAATTAATTGGTGAATTTTAGATTATTTTAATAATAATTAAATTAATGTATTATGATTTTGGTTATTTTTCATATTTTAATTTTTTGGGAAAATTTTATATTTTTAATATTGTTTTTATTGGATTTGTTTAGTCGGGTTTGAGTTTCGTCTCGTTTCGACTTGTATTATGACCCGGGTAGCTTGAACTCTAGATGGGACCCAATATTAAGTTAAGCATGGCTCACAAGACCCAACATTAAGTTAGTTAATTAAACTAATTTTTATCATGTTAGAATGGTTAAGTTAGAGACTCAAAACTAGATCATTTTGACCCTAAACTTGAACCTAGTCTAGACTTAACCATATGAGACTAGAGAGGGGCAATTAGGACATTTCCTATTAGCCCTAATGGACTTTTTCTGGTAGCCACCTTTAGGAGAGAATGATTCATTTCATTCATTACAATCTTGCCTCTTTTATTTTTCTTTTGTTCTTCCCCAATTTTAGAGAGCCTTCCCATTGATTTGATCTCCAAATCAAATCATTCCTTCACCAAACCTTCCCTCAATCATTCCCATTCTCCAAGGGAAGGGTGTTACCAAGAATTGGAAGAGGAGTGCAAGGAGGAGTGTCCACTTTGAGGGATCTTCTTAACGGAGCCGTGTCCTAAAGGATTTTATTGGGATTCCACTCCCAATAGGTAAAACCCATCCTCTAAATCGATTTCTTTTGCATATAAATTAGTTATGAATCCGTAGGATCCATCCTCATGCATGTGTCCCATGTAGATTCAAATTTGAGGCCATTTGGAGCTCTCTTGAGGATTTTAGATATGTGTCTTGTGTCCTACTCGATAGATCCCAAATTAGGACACCCCATGTGTATGTATGTTTGATAATAGTTTAGATAGATATTTAAATTCAGTTTTAGAATGGTTAGAGAGTAGATTGATCTTAGTTAGGATGGTTAGAATGAGTTTCATTTCGATACCTATGTTTGTATCCAAGTATCTTGGCCTATATGTGTTCTTTTGTCAAATTCGTCATAATTTTCATACACATTTTTATTAACCAAAGCAACTTAGAAATGTCATAACTTTTAGCTTAGAACTCCTATTTATCTCTGTTTTTTTAAAGAACCGTATCGAAGTTAGCTTTCCAAATATATATTTTAATAAGCCAAATTCTTTCTGCAACTTTCTGTAGAATTATTTTAGTGTCAGCTGTACGAAAGATGACGTGTTTCGGTATTTTTGCAATTTGGGAGCTTCAGGACACGAAAATACGATCCGTTTGAAGTTTCGGAAAGCTAACACTGAAGGGCTAACATACTTTAATCCTAGAGTTTATTAGAGGCCCAATTGGTATAGTATTGGTTTTAAGTAGAAGAGTGACTATACGATATATGCATTTTGTGTAACCTATGAGCCTATGTAGTATGGGTATTAAATGAATATAGAGTATGTAATGCATGATATGTTAGATGAATAAAATGATATATATATGATATATATTCTCTTTATATTAATGTATATATATGGTTGAATGTAAGCATGTAGGAATGCAATTAATATAATGTATGTAAGCAATGCATAAATGCATGAATGAAAGAATAAATACATTGTATGCATGAAAGTATATAATGAATCCTAGATATGAATACAAGGTATATATGTAATGATAGATATGAATGCATAATATATAAATATTGTAATTCAATATATAATGATAGCATGTATGGTATAATGTAGAATATATGATGCAAGCATGTATATATCCACTGTTTTCCCTTTTCCTTACATTTTCCTTCCCTTCCCTTTCTATTTCAGTTTTTTCCCCTTTTTTTCGCTTCTATTTTTACATGTTATATACAATGTATATCATGTATAGATGCATGTAAGTATGTAATATGCATGAATGAATGTCATATATGAATGAATGAATCAATCAAAGGTATAAGTAAAATATAATGTTTTGTAATGAATGTTAACATATATAATGTATAAAAGTATGTATGTAAATGTGCATGAATGTATATATCTATGTAACTATGTAAATATACATGATGTAACATATGCCTATATAAATAAATATGTATGTAATGTGGATATGCATGTATGTATGAAGGTATGTATTTATATATATTATCTATTTTATATTATGCATTGTTGTGGTTCACATTGTCTTGTGATTGTGTGAGTGCTAGCCTAGGCTTGGTTAGGCCTAGTGAGACTTGTTAGACTTGTTTGGCTAGGACTTAACCTAGTTGACCTAATTTACTAGTGTGGTTGTACTAGAGTTGACCAAGTGTTGACTTTAGTCTAGTTTGACCTAGACGGCATGCAGATGTATTGTACATTTCATTTATCATCTCTCGTATACATCTCGACCTGTGTTGCTCTAAATAGGACTCTGTGGCTTCAGTTTGGACCTTATACCTATCAGCTGTTCAGGTTATCAGGCGAGTACATTCTCTGATAGTTCTCTCATTTAATTGTCAATTACTGTACTTCAGTTATAGTTAGTTTTATGTGATTCTCTGTTACAACACGTATATTTTTGGATTCATGTATGCGACACACATAAAACTTATCTGGCCTCTATTACTGGAATCATTCTGGAATCTATTTCTAGAATTATCTTATTTTGGCTGGACTCATCTCGATTCTCGTGTCGAATTCTGGATTCATTTGTATTACGGGGCAGAAAAATATTGAGTAAGACATGTAAACATATTCCAAATCAGAATCTTCCAACGGGAATCTACTGGAAGCATAGCCATCTCTCGCCTGATCAGTGAGAGATGTGCCTGATTACCTACAGCCGTTTACATGTCGATCTCGGTATTTTAAAACACACTGTTAGAATAGCCGGGCTCACCTGGATTCTTGATCACTACCTAGAATCATCTTGTACTGGATTCATCATGTATTAGATTCTCGTACTGGACGTATAGTAGTTTCATACTGTTTTTGTATTGCTGTCTGGACTTATTATTTTAGTTCAGCTAGATTATTTATTT